>JAUBOD010000059.1:1142879-1158655 GCA_032353885.1 Nothura maculosa | reverse complement strand
GTATTGCTAGCAGTAAAACCCAATGATAGTGGATTTTTTTCCAGTCATTTTGGTAATCTCTGTGGAGGCACCAAGACCAAGTGCACCAGGAACCTCCCTCTAGTGGGCAGCCAGTGCTGGAGCAGAGCAGCTGGCCAGAAGTGTTTTTGAGATGTTGGTGATGGTGTTTCCTTCCTTTCCCTCAGATCTGGCATCACTCTTTCTACAATGAGCTCCGTGTTGCGCCTGAAGAACATCCGACTCTGCTGACAGAGGCACCACTGAATCCCAAAGCCAATCGAGAGAAAATGACTCAGGTAAGCTCACAGTGGGGAATAATTCCAATTTAGTCAATTTAGCAGGATCTGAACTTGATCATTACAGTTAGTTGTGCCAACTTGGCTGTCCTGTTGTCTTAACTGAGTTAAGGAAGATGGAATAATGCATAGTGATCATCTGTCAAATGGGCACACTCTTTTTGGATCAGTTTTGAATGTAAAAACTTAGGTCTGCCCAAGCTGTTATCTTTAATCTTTTTAAGACCCAGGCCTATAACAAATTTATCTTAATAAAAGTGTCATGCATGTATTCATAAATCATACTTTCAGGCCAGATATTGAGAGATACCTTAAAGAACAAATATTTTTATACTCAGATGTATTTTCCTTGCCTCAACATTAAGAAATGTCAAGAAACATGAAAATCTTGTCTTTTCCCTTTCTTTCACTATATTGCTTTAATTAAACTACAAACCATGTTAAGACAACTATTTTAACTGCATTTCAGATCATGTTTGAGACTTTCAACGTACCAGCCATGTACGTGGCTATTCAAGCAGTGCTGTCCCTCTACGCGTCTGGACGTACCACAGGTAGGAGGCTTCTGGGGCAAGTGGCTCAGGCCTCATGAGTAGCTGAGTGTGCTCCTGTGCAGCCCAGAACGAACAGTTTGTGTTATCTGCTCGAAGGGATCGTGCTGGACTCTGGGGATGGTGTCACCCACAACGTGCCAATATACGAGGGCTACGCCTTGCCTCATGCCATCATGCGCCTGGACCTGGCTGGCCGTGACCTGACAGACTACCTCATGAAGATCCTCACGGAACGTGGCTATTCCTTTGTGACCACTGGTAAGAACATAGTGCAGACCCAGCAGAAGAGTTGTTTTAATGTCTAATGTTTCTGATGGCCTTAGAAGGAATGGTGATGGTTCGGCAGCTGCTTAGAAAACTGCATGAAGGATTCCAATAGAGAAGTACTTGCCCTGCAAGGCTCTTAGGGGGTTTCTTCAAAAAATGGGAAGATGCTAGAGAAGGAAAGGCAACAACCTGTATTAAAATGCTTAGGTCCTCCCTAAATGCCATTCTAAAGACTGAATCCTCTCAACAGCGGAGCGGGAAATTGTCCGTGACATCAAGGAGAAGCTTTGCTATGTGGCTCTGGACTTTGAAAACGAGATGGCCACGGCTGCCTCCTCCTCCTCTCTGGAAAAGAGCTACGAGCTTCCTGACGGTCAGGTGATTACCATCGGAAACGAGCGCTTCCGCTGCCCAGAGACCCTCTTCCAGCCATCTTTCATTGGTAGGTTCCACGATTATCTTGACCAGAAATATCAAGCCCTTGGTCTTTTTGATCCTTTGCCCTTGCTAGCTTACACATGAGCTAGGGCCGCCACTACAAAGTGATATTTTAAAACAGAACTTTTAATAGGATAGGGGGAACTTGATGTCAAACAGCAAGGCAGAATGATTTCCCAAAATAAACGGTGAATGTTTATTCCTCGATTCTGGCTTTGGGCCCATGTCAATTTATTTGTTATGTGGTTGGCTACCCTGCAAAGAACGGCTACAGAGCCGCTTTTCTAAACAGAGTGAGGACTGTAGTTTGATTGTGCTTGTGAGGAACAGGGGAGCACAACTTGTAGTCTTCCAAGACTGCTCGGAATCCTGTTTCCACAGTGCTTCACATCTGCAGAGCGCAGCTAACTTGGTGCCGTGCTAATCAGCTGTGGGGCAGGCAAGCTTGCAGTGAGGTCACGGAGGAATCCAGTGTAGGTTCTGCCAACGGGCAGAATTTCAGCACAGAAATGGATAAAGTAGTTGCATATTTGGAGGTATTAGGACATATTTTGACTGTTCTGTCTCTGAGCTGGCTCAAATTAAGAAAATAAAGAAAACAAATGATTTCAGAACCATATAAGGAAGTCTTAGGCCACTTGAGGTTGTCTGCAAGAGCCTACTGAAACTCTACTGTTCCACTGCCCAGCCTCCTTTTTATGGAGAAATTATGTATAAATGAGGGGAGGAGGACAGGACTGGGCCCCAGGGAACTCCTAAGTAAATAACATAGGCAGTTGCAGAATGACTTTCCAGATTTCCACAGTGACTAAGATTGTCATCGTCCATAGGATCACTTTGTAGTGGTGGTTCTATGTTAACAATTTTAAGGCTTTGTATGGAGCTGCTTCCTTAGGGTTGTGCTCTAACTTCCCCAGGCATGGAGTCTGCTGGCATCCATGAAACTACTTACAACAGCATCATGAAGTGCGACATAGACATCAGGAAGGATCTTTATGCCAACAACGTGCTCTCTGGTGGCACTACCATGTACCCAGGCATTGCTGACAGGATGCAGAAGGAAATAACTGCTCTTGCTCCCAGCACCATGAAGATCAAGGTACAGTGCAATTATTTGTAGACGATCTGATTTGACAAAAACCTAGTGAAAAATGGAAGCACTTATATCACTTTGTAGATAGCTTTAATTCTCGAATATGTTCTTGTAAATAATTATCCAAAGTAACTTTGTTGCTAGTGGAACACAGGCTTCTCTCTTCTCCTTTCCTTATTCATCCTGAATTCTGCAAAAATGCCCTAAGGCCTAAGCACAAAATCAGAAGCACAGGTTTTCCTCTGGGGCCTTGCTAAGCTTCTTCAGCCCTTTAAGGCTGAAATACGGGAATGAAAGAGGAAATGCTGGTTTTGTCCTTGGCCTACATGATCAGAAAATCAAGAGCCTTTGAGAAGCAGGTCTTCTTTCTATTATAAGCATTTTCCTGGCTCTGCCAACAAGGATATTCCATAGATCACTTATTTTTCCAGAGTCTCTTGGCTGTCGTTTCTTATTGCCAGACTAGTTATCTCCCCTTTTCTAATTTCCAGTCATGAATATGCAAGTGCACAGCTCCTCCTGGGTAGGCTGAATCAGTCAGAAAGTTTAAGTCTGGGACTTAAATTTCTCAGTTTCTCTAACTTTACTGCTTGCAGCAGTGGCTACTGTCTAAGGGATGGCACTAGCATATAGACAGTGTATTCACTGACATCACTTCTAGCTGCTTTGGGAATTTTGTTCAACGAATCTATTTCATTCACAGCGCAAGGTTGTATTTGATTCCTTTGTTTCTTGAACAGATTATTGCTCCTCCTGAACGTAAATACTCCGTCTGGATCGGAGGTTCCATTCTCGCCTCCCTGTCCACGTTCCAGCAGATGTGGATCAGCAAACAGGAGTACGATGAAGCAGGCCCCTCCATTGTTCACCGCAAATGCTTTTAAATTGCTTTACATGTCTCTCTAGTGCATGACTGTGAATGTATTCAGGAAGATACATTCTTATAACTTCATTCCATAAATCCTTCATCGTCATGACTGATTAATTGGATACTATGTATATTTTTTGGAATAAATTTTAAATATGCTACAAAATTGCTGCTCCTATTTTACAAAAGAAACATGCATTTGTGGAGATGCCATTACAGCTTGCTTAACGCTCCATCTGGTGGCATGAATTTGTTACTACGTTATGCTGGGCTCAATAGGAAAAGTTGTACGTTTTCTTCAGTAAGACAAAGCGCTCAGCTCCTGGTGTCTAGCCAGTGTCTAGCTTCACTAAATCTTCTTGTCTGAAAACAGACCCCGTCTTGAGTCTTCTGAAGTTCTAGGCAGCATCAAAGGTGCAGAGCATCTGGCTGATGTAACGATGAGCACATGCGCCCTGCCTTGCACCTGGTCTGTCCAGAAATAATTATGTATCCACATCACTACTTAATTAACAGCTGTAATGCTGAAAATTTCCTTTAGTGTAAGCGTGGCCCGGAGGTGTATGATACACACCACAGCAATTCAGTGCTTCCTCCTTAAAGAAACTAAACCTACTCCTTTGGGGGCAGGACCAAACTTTGTCATTAGACTGAACACAGGACTTTGTTATTATATGCCCTCAGGGTGAGTGCAGGCCTATTATTTTTATGTTGTGGTTTTTGGCAAGGCCTAAAGCATAATTAAGCAGGCTTAATATATTTTCTCCTTTGACTTGTTTTCTTGGGGGTAATGTAAACAAAGCAGATAAAATTGTTTTAGAACACACAATTGTTTTCTTTTCTGTGATTTTTCTGATTCCATTTATTGCCTTAAACACACTGAAATGAATGCTAACCTAGAAATACATGTATAGGAACTGAAGCCAGTATTACTGTCTTATTACTGTATATATAAATAAAGAATTCACTGTGCGATGTCTGGAAAAAGGTCAGCTGCAATCTATACTGTTAGAATTCAAGGTGGAGGCTGCTACATAGTTTTGATATCCACTTACCACTTCTTCCTTATCTTTCAGACTGTAAGGTACTTAGAACCCCTTTCTTACTCTTACTTACTCTGTCTGCTAACTCCTGGGTTCTTGATCTTGTTCAGCCAACTTCTGAGGGTTTGTATGTGTTCCAAACTTTTTCATACTAACCTTATTCTTTCAAGTACAGGTCATTCAGATTCACAAAGCAGATTCTGAATGAAATCTTGTAGAGGAAAAAGACTTTTGTATGCTGCTTTCTTCTACCTCTAGAGGGATCTTTTAATCCATCTCTAGATAGCTGTCTTTCAGGAGCAGAACTTGCTTTCAAGTAGGAGTTTCTGCTAGAGGGCTGCTGCAGAAGACACCATCCTCCACAAGAGTCCGATGCATCTCCGTTATTCCAGGATATGATGGGGGATCAGCTCTCAGGTAAAGGACTTGTGTTTTCCTAAGTGATTTCTGTTTAACAACATGGCAGAAACCAGATATATACAAAGATGGAAGGAGGAGATGTGGAAGCAGGAGAAGGACAAGCCACCCAAGCTGAACTGCAAGTACATAGCTGCAAATCAGAAAAAGTCAAATATTGTTAAAAATCTGCAATTCTCAGGAGACAATGCCAACAGTGACAAAAGAAGCATTACTTCAATAGCATTACAGTTGTTTGAGGTTTGTTTTATTGTGTTGTTGTATTATTGAGATACATTTAGAGTTGCAGAGCTGTCACTGAACTCCATCTTGACAGAGCAACAAAGTAACTCCAAAATGGTCAAGACCAATAAATATCAAACCATTCAATCCGAAATGTATAAATATAAAAGTCATTTCTGAAAACATACGAAAACTGGAAGCCATTTTTCTGTTTTGGCCACTCGCCCAGTAGTGGCCATTACTGTCCTTCCGTATCACCTCAGATCCAGCACAATTATCTTTATGTCTTTCCCGACCACATGGGTGCATGGCTGTAGAAAAAACAAACACATTACTTATAGAAATCAATTAGAATAAAATAGCCTCTGTGGGTTATTGTTTCCTTCTAGTATTCTGTATCTACTTAATACTAGGCCTATAGATACAACTTCCAATTTTACCTTTCACTATGCCTGTTAATAGGCCAGTGTATCTTCCCACGTGTGATTGCTAAGCAGGACAAGGACTACAGCATGCAATTAGACACAGATTTCTAAGAAGGCTCCTACTTATTGTCTGACCTATAAAACATGTTATAGTTCCAGTAGTTGTTTGTGAATCACAGCATGGTGTTCTGAGGTGCAGGGGGAATGGGTTGTATGCTGGGCAACAGCAAGCCAAGCTTGAAGCCTTCTTGCTTTCTGCAGTAGCTTCAGATGTTTCTACTCAAATAATGCATTTTGAGCTACCTTAGTTGTGACTGTGTCTAATGGCACTAACTAGCTGTAAATGCTTGTGATGGGTCTGCGGAAAAGAACCTTTATTGTAAATCAGATGGATGCAAATTAGGATTGTTCTGCTGGTCAGTTTTCAGGAAGTTTCTTGTATTATCACACCAGGTATTTTTCTTTGGGAAATAAGGCTATGATCTTACTGTTCTTGTTGGAAGATCAAGGTGTTTTGAAGACTGTACTTAAAAGGAAATTTCTGATACCAGTAGTTTGCATAATGTAATGTAATGATCTTAATTATTCAAAGGGAAAAAGATGACTGTCTTTCAGGAAACAATAACATTTCATATAATTATTAACGACCTCTGTTCAGCCATAGAAACAGCATGGCAGGCTCTGAAAACACTGAAGAACTTGTAGTTCTTGAGGAAAGCTTCTGAAGAACTGGGGGAAAATTACAGATAATGAAGGAAATGGGGTTTAATCAATTCTTAGCTGCACGTTGCAGCACATGGTCAGTTCTGTTGGGACCCCACAGCTGGGGAGACGAACTAAATTCTTTCTTTTAAAACTGAACAGCTCATGAACAACTCTTGCCTGAATCTGTGGCATTTGCTTCTGTTGAAAGCAAGCAGAAGTTGTAACTGATGGAAACTGCCAGTCATACAATTACTTCCATGTGGGTAGTGACTTTCAGATGGATTTCTGATAGCTCTACCTTTCAGTGAAGAAAAGGTAATGAAAAAGAAAGGGAATGCAATGAGCTAGAAAGAAAAGGTAAGAAGAAAAGATAATGAGTTACATTATTTTAAGGCAGGGAAAAGGGGAAAATGAAGAAACCTAGTCTGAAGCAAGTATAATTTCTGTTTGAAACACAGCCAGGGCAGAAACTTGAAGAGTGAAAAAGTTGGATTATATACTTACATTAAATAGCCTAGGGTCCTTTGTATGTGGATGAAATCCCTTCTTTTTACAAGCAGAAACTTCAAGCATGCCAGTGTTAGTAAGTCTAAAGATGCCAGTGCTGGAAGTAAAAGATGATAGTTAAGTCCTGCCCTGGTCCTAGAAGTCCAGTGTTTCACATACAAATTGCTTGGCTCAAGAGAAGGACAAGATGCTACTCAATAACGTTTGATTCACAGGAGATAAGGCTGGGTCAGATTCTTATGACTCATATAAGAATTTAGAATAGGATCCATGGAAGTCTTATATAGGAGCAGATGGCCACTAATATAGGCTAAAACAATGCACAGTACTCGATGATGGGCCTATGGGTTTAAAATGCCAAGCACAGCAAAGGCCATAGACTCCCCCACAGTGATTGCTGTGCAGCTCTAAACCCTTCCGCTTGCTTCAACAGAGAAAACAAAGATAGGTGTCTGGCAGGCCATGGCCAATAAGACCTACAGGAAGTCATCCTCTGTTGTTACTCCTGGCTTGAACAGAGCATAAGAACACATAGAAATTAAAACCTGGGCCTGAGAGGGCAGGAGGAGAGAGATCTCCAAAACAATACTGTGCATAAACTCTCACTGGAATGTAAGTCCAAACAACATAGAGAAAACAAACTTGTCCTACACCCACTCTTGTCCTTCAACCCAGTTTGTGTTTGATCAAGTTTTAAGATAGGAAGCAGAGAAAAATATATAAACATTACTTAGAAAAGTCAGAACTCACTCATTATGCTTTGGTGAACAAACAATTGCAATGGCCTCTGGTAACATTAGCTGATAAGAACAATGAGTATGAAGATCAACACTGGATAAGAATGCAGTTTGTGTTGGATGTGTCTACAAAAAGAAAGGGAAATCTCTACATCATGAAGTACTTTTAGCAAATCACAGCTGACACATTCTAAAAGAAGCAATAATTTGTAACCACTGAAACTACTAGTAATTCCCCCAAGCTGAGTTCTTAACTTCTGTTATCTAAGATTCTGCATTCTCAGGGTAGCTTTCCAATATGAGGTTCATGGAGGCACATTCAGAATCAGATGTACAAACAATTTTCTGATCATGGGGAAAAAGCAAGTGGAATGAAGCAGCACAGGACAAAGGGAAATGTCTTGACTGGTCAAAGTTCTAAAGAGTGAAATGGCAGTCTGCGTAACTGACTTGAATTAACATTTAAGTTTCAACACCACAATGCTACCTCCCAAATTAGATTTTTACCATAAAATGAAATAAATGTAATTAGAAAGTAATAAAAGTATCCTTAAATAGACATAAACAGAAGTTGTACTGGCAAAACTAGACCCTTGTGTCAACTAGATGCCTCATTAGAAATAATATCTGTGAAGAACATTAATGCTCAGTTAATCCCAGTGATTAGTATTGTGAGCAAATTCACTTGGATCATACAAGTTACTCTTTTAAAGTTTGTTATTTCCAGGGTTGGCTTCATACAGCATGCAGAGCCCAAACAGAAAAGCCAGAACCTACGTGGCATACGTACATGGATCCACCCCAAAGTAAGGAGATCATACTGATCCTGAACACCAAATAATTCTTCCACGTTCTCCATGTCACAGTAGTCTGGACCTGCAGACTGCTTTGGCACTATTACATGGGTAATAGTAAATTGATTGTGTGTCTGTAAAGCAAACATTGAGATGAGAACACAGAGTGAAACAAATAACTAAAAAAGGTGCTGGATAGGAATCTGAAACATGCCAGCCCCAGCTACATTCACTTACAATACCTGGGTGTACATTTTAGCATTTTATTGTGAAAATATACTGGCCAGTATTAGTAACAACAGGAGGTGACTGTATTTGGAACATTTGTAAATCAATGCTACAGGTTGACAAGGGCATTTTCTTCTCCTTTTTGTTTTTATGAATTTGATGGGCCTAGCAGGCATGCAGCAGGCCAGTTCTAGATCTGAAGTGAATGTTATGAAGTTAATGATGTTAAGCACCTATTGCTTAGATGTTTTTTGCTGCAAAACTAGTACGCTGCCAGAAAATACAGTGCTCTTTAAAATGCCTTCCCCGTAAAAATGTGAAGGGTTAACTGTACCAGTTTTCCACAGAGAATTCCGCATGTCTCTATTCCTCTTACTGTATTTGTCTCTGCTAGCAGCAGAAATTTGTGACAGAGATCCCTGGGTAAAATTACACCTCTGAGTGCTTCAGCCAACTGAGCTAACACACATACACACACAAAGCAAAACAAACAAAAACAGAAAAAAATGTAATTTGCACAGTGAATTTCTTAAATATAAAGTTACATACAATTACTATACATACAAATGGGAGAGAATTATACTTATTCCATTATAGATTTCTTGTGAAGCTAATTTTTCAAAGGGGCTCACCAACCCATAAAGGATTCTAGCTAACTTGCCTTTGAGGCATTTTCTAGGCCAAGGTTTCCCAAAATTGCTGTTCAAATGAACTCCGCAAATTGCTCTTCTGCTCCCTTGAAGTTCATGGTGAGATTCAAGCTTCCATAGGAAGTCTGATCCAGACTCCATAAGAAGAATGAGGCTGTATCTCCAGATCCATCTATTAGATGGATCTGACAATTTGAATAGTAAAAAACATGGAACCATGAAACTATACAATTAATCTCCTCACTTAAAATGAGGAAAATATATGGACTACTTTATGTACATTAAGCTGTTAATTCTTATTTCAAAATGGACTCCCTCACAGTGAATAAGTAATTACATATATATATATATGCAGTGTATGGACTGCTATAAGCAAGAAGCAGATAAAATTAAATAACAAAAGCAACAAAACCCAAACAGATCTATGCACTTACTCTGAACAGCACTTAGAGCAGCTGCTGGCTTTAGGGCCTCATTTAGTGCAGGTGAATGTCCAGTACAGCCCGATGTGCCACTCATCTCTTTTTTCTCAAGCAATGTGCTAGATAAAGAACTGTTCTGAGGTGCAGAAATACAAGACAGCATGCTGCCATCTATCTGTTCAGACATAACCATGTTCTCTTTAATTTTCTGATCTCGAGCTAATTCCTGCTTCTTCAGTTGATCCTCAAAGAACTGGAACTGTTCTGATTCGAGCTGCTGCTGCCGCATGTGCGCGATGCGTTTCTTCTCTGCCTCTATTAGCCGCTGCTGCTCTAGTTTCCTCAGAAATTCTGCTTTACATTTGTTCTGAAACATATGCAAAGTAATTAGATTCTCAGAATAATACTGAAAAGACTACAAAAAATAGGACAGCAAGCAGTCTGAACACTAAGATCACCAAATTCTCTCGGCTAAACTGCCAAACACTTCAATATCCACAGAAATGATCTGACATGGAAGGAAATACTGTAGGTATGGAATTCCTAACACAAAGCTTCCAGTACATATATCTGTGAGGAGAGATATTTTTACTCCAGTAGAGATAGCATTTGACTTATTTTCCTTGGATGTAAATGAAGTGTTATTAAATAGAATAGTAGTGGTAAAGAGATGAGGCAGAAGTGTAATTCCTTCATGTAATATTCATACATTGATTCAATATCCATATAAAACTTACTTTGTTTTGTATATATTCTTGATATTCTAAGTTATATTTTTTTAAAAGATCCTTCTTCAATTCATCTGTCCTTGGAAATGCAACTTCCTTCAATTTCTTTGGAGGGAACCGAGATAGAAAAAAAATATTTTTCAAGAGAATGATTTGGTAAATAAATTCAGCTGTAATACAGATTTCAAATAAAACTTCAAAATATTAATAATAAAAACCTACTATTCTTCTCCCAGTAAAGAAAGAAAGAAAGAAAAACTAAATCATCATCTGGAGTGAACTTACATAGTACACTGATTTTAATGAAGCTATATTAATTTACATCAGTGAAAGGTGTGACTGCTCTTAAGGAAAGATGGTTCATTTTTCTAACCATCTGTTATCTCTGCTTTATTTAATAGATGTGTGAAGACTAATTTTTCTGATTTAGTTGTACTTTGTTCCTAAAGCTAACTTCAACTTTCATTATTTCAGGTAGAATTGCCACACATTTCTCTAGGATTTCCTGGACTGAAATACGGCTGTGTTGCCCGCTCCTCTTTCATGCAGGGAGAGCTATTTGCTGAGACAGCCACACAGGTAACTTCTTGGGACCACCAAGGCAGATTCTTCCACCACCAAAAAGTGACCCTCAATGTTTGCTACTGATGCAAAGGTAATTGCAAACTAACTTGGACTATTTGTTAAGGTGACAATGTGAATGTGTGCCTAAGTCTATTGTCTTCTATTGTAGTGGAGCATATGTTAGGTGCCCTTTCTCAATAGGGATGTTTTCCTAGATAGTGTTTTAAACTCAAATTTGTCAGGAAGCCTTTTGGTCTTGCAGATGACATTATTAAACTTTAACAGTAGAAAAAAGCCAGGCAAATGTGGCAGTAGGAAGCAGAAGAGTCTGTATACTCTAAAAATTCTCAGCTGGCACCTCCAACTCGGATGTTTTAAATTCAGTGTAAGTCTGAATTTGGAAATTCTCTTATAGTAAAATAATAGTGAAACCATTTGTATTAAAGTGGAAGAAAAAATATGGTAAAAATGAGATAAAACAACTAAATGCATATTTGGCAATAGAAAAAGCAAAAATATACTTTGATTATTTAGCAGGGTAGGCAAAAATGTACAGACACTAGTTATTCCAAACATATGTTTCTCTCTGCTTGCAATAGTCAGGACCGTTCATGTAACTGAAACCAGAATAAAAAAAAAAGTATGGTTAGTGTTTTTTAGATACACATTTTTAGAAACTGTTGGAAACAGTACTTGGGTTTCCAACCATCTGCAGACTTCACTCAGAGGCAGTGCTTGCTTACTCTTTAGAATATAATTTCCAATAACGATCAAGTGACTATATTGAAATAACACAGGAATGAGAAATGGAGAAATGAAGTTATCAGAACCTCAAACTGTGCTGGCTACATTTGGCTTCTGCTCGCACTGGCAGGAAGGGAAAGCTAAGAAAGTTTCTTAAAGGCCAAGAAACAGCAACTCTACCTTAAAAATATCTTGTTTTTCTGGTACTGCACATTGGTGATAGTCTCGGTGACTGGGCAGCTTTTCTACAAACAAGCTAGAAAATTAAACACAGAGGTATTTGCCTTAGTAGTCTGAGGAAGATTCATAATAGTTTTTATGCTGGCAGGGAAGTAAGTTTCACATGTTAGAAATGTTAAACATTGTACCCTAGATGACTTATGCAGGTTGCACATATTCACTACTTTAAATGATCTTAAAGAGAG
This sequence comes from Nothura maculosa, assembly GCA_032353885.1. NCBI lineage: Eukaryota > Metazoa > Chordata > Aves > Tinamiformes > Tinamidae > Nothura > Nothura maculosa. Next base: position 1,146,528 of record JAUBOD010000059.1, on the reverse strand, counting down.
ATAAAAATCCATTTCCTTTTATCTAAGTGCTGTGTGGTACTACACACAGTCTTGAAGATCTGCAGAAGCATTAACCTGTTAATCTGTTCTCTAATATAGCTTTTCTGTTGAGTCTGTTCTGTAATATAGCTTTTTAAACCATGCACAATGTTTGGCAAACATGCTGACTGAAACACAATAACCTGCAGCTGCAGTGCTCATAGTACAGCCTGGTACAGTAGACTGAAAGCTCAGCATTTTAGGTTAATTCATGACTAGCAGTTAATAGACAGATATGACTACTATTAGTGGGGAAGAAATTACAACAAAGATCTCAAAAGAGCAAAGGGGAATCCTGTTTTCCCCATGACTCCTTCAGTCTACTCAGAATCAACAGCTATAGTAACAACAAGCTTTCTTACGTTATGAACTTATTATAAAAGACAAAAGCATTTTCCAGGTTTCCTTCCTCCAGATATATGGATGCCATTCGTTCCATCTCTATTCCAGATCTAAAGTAACGACGGGGCGTGATGTCTTCATTGATTGTGATATTGCTGCCAAGTTTGCTTAAGGCACGAACTCTCTCCTCTGGGGTCACAGAGATGTCTGTATGGTCAGGAATAGCTACTAGCTTTTTCTGAAAAAGGAGAGATGAGAGAACAGAAAAAGATATGTATTCATTAGACCTTCAGCAAGTCATCTCATCTAAGAAACCCAAAGAAAACCTTCAGCTTTTCAGCTTTCTTTTTGAAGTAGCTAATCTCTTCCTCCTTGCTAGCAAGACTTAAAGCATTCTACCATACTTCTTCAAGTGTGTCATACAATTGTGCCCACACTTGTGTACAAATACAAGTGACTCCATCTCCCTCCCCAAATTCCCAAATTACGAAAAATTCCAAGGGGAGAAAGAAGAAAATAAAAAGGATAAACTTAAGTTAACCTTTGTTGATACGATGAAAAGCAACACAAAGCGTGTCATCTTCAGAGGCCCCCATGCAGGAAATTCTATGAAGTATGTTTTAAAATACTGAAACACTTTGGTGGATGGCCTGTGCACTCAAACTGGTATTATACGATGTGCTTACTTGGCTGTGTATAGTTCAACTGAACAAGTTCAACTAAATAAGTTTCCCTAATGAAATCAACAGTTCACTTTAGATTTAATTTTTAAGATTTAAAGGAAGCAGCTGAAGGTGAAAAAGCTAGAACTAATTCTACTGAGTAAGAAGCATAGCTAGCTGCTTACTATAAGCATTCCCTTCTAAGTGCCTTAATGAATGGTTACTGCAAATTGCTTCCTCATACTTTGTTGAAAAGATTTACTCTTTCTATTCAAAATATTCATATTCTTAAAAACATGATCATTGAAAGAAGCTAGAACTCCTTAAAACACATTTACAGAAAAAAGAATATTTAAGTTACAAAGGAATCACCAAGCTGAATGTGCGAGGAACAGGCAGAATTGGGGCTGAAAGCCCCATAGGTGGCACACAGCCCTGCCAAGCACCTCTCTCCAATTGTTGCTTATTTGAAAGAGGGGGCTGAGCCGTTAGTATCTTGCAATACGTACCAGGGAGCTCACAGTAAATGGCTGCTCCATGTTGCCCTCTGTCTGCACATCAAGGAAGTGACTCTGTTTCTCCAAACTCTCCATCTGACTGTAAAAGATGACTGAAGCATCAAACCAGGGCTCAGTATTTGCAGTAAACTGTCTCAGAGTCTGTTAATCCATGGGAAACTTCAGTACAGACAAACTGTTTGTGGTCATGTGCTGGATGAAACAGGACAAGTCATTCGGGTAAGAAACAGATTCATATGCCTCACAGGTTTGTATCCTGAGCCCTCCCACTCATTACTTCAATATACAATAGTTACATATTTTTAATAACCTAGAACCTAGTGTGTACCAGGAATTTAAAACAACAGGACACCTGTGGACTAGTTGATTTTATTACACTGGATTTGAACAAAATTTAACATTATTTTTACAATATTTTACTGCTACTCCAAAACACTTTCAAGAATTAAGTTAGAATTTTTAAAGCTCAGAGAGACTAATCAGAAATCTGATTCCTTCAGCATGTTTTGACAAATATATTTATAAGCAGTGTGAATCTGGTATCTCTTTTTTTCTGCTAAAACTGTAATTAAAACTAAAGTCTAATTCAGTACCCAAACTAATAGCAGTAACATAAAGAACAGGAAATGTTTCAAGCACCATTTGCTCCACCTGCCCAACTGGCTGACTTCAACACTCAAAATATAATGAAGCACAGTGAGTCAAATGGTAGTAATTGCTCCCTGCACAGCTCTGAACATGCAAAAATGAATAGGGAGACATGCTGTGGTCATTAGAAGAAAAAAATCTGAAAAGAAAATGAATTATTTAAATTATGCTGGAAATATGAAAATGAAACTGTTCATGGTTTTTCACTTCTGTGTTCTCAGTCTAAACAGATTTGATCCTGAATGTCAAAGCCACTCTATGTACTGCAAAACCCCCCTAAAACTTGGGTGCAGAGCAGAAGTCCTGCACCCCGAGAAGGTTCTGCACAGATGTTTTCCCAGTGCATCTCTCTAAAGGTCAGAGGACCGATTTGACATTTGCTGATAGGCAAATCGAAGCATGTTTAGCGCAGCAGGTGGAAAACACAGAAGCCACCAGTATTTTGTATTTTGTTTCATGGCAGTATTCCCAAGGTCACAGTTAAAGCACACTGGCAAACATCTCTTTTGAACTGGCATAAGGAGGAATCATGCAGCCTTTTCCTTGCAGACATTTCTCATCTTGGTTGCTTCTAAGAATACGAAGATTAAAAAAAGAGTACCTTATCTTTAACCAAAGGAAGCATCCATAAGGAAGGTCAAATCGAACATCATGTGTATTACAGAGAAGCCACCTGGTTTTAGCAGAAACTCAAGACTTCCTGCAAATTACATTGGAGCTGTGAAAGGATGAGGACGCTCTGTAGCTCAGCCAGCTGCCGAGCACAAGCCAAGCCACAGTGAAGCAGTTAGCAGAAGTATTAACCAAGCTTGGATGTGTGCCCAGTCAAAGAAGAAGGTGGTCCCCAGGGCTGCATGGGCAGCCTTGGTAGCTCAAGTGCAGTGCTAAACTAACCAAATTACATAGGGTGGGTTTGCAGTGCCTCTGTGTTCAAGCCAACTAGTCACCTAGGGTGTAGATACCTTCCCGTACTCCAAGCTGGGTGTTCGAGTGAATTAGGTGGAAGACACGTTACAAATACAAGCACCCAACTCACTGAGCCCTTCTGAAATGCCCGGGCCAGCTCCTCGTGTAGCATGTAAGCACTTATACACGCTCATGAGTTTGGTTCCAAACATTCTAAAAATAACCTAAACAGCAAAGTGCCTTCTGTTGCTTCTCCCCACAAAGCAGCAGCCTGTTCATCTGTCGACATGTTTTTGTGAAAGAACAGTTTCAGTTGAAACAACCCATTAGAGCAAGTGATTCAGCTAGTATTGTAGGTAGTTGCTTCCGGAAAATACAGCAAAGCCCTGAATGTCACGGCAAGATCACCCTCCTGTGCAGAGCAAAAAAGTGAACAACCAAAAACAACAGGAAGGGCTTTCAATAGAGAGAAGCTCCAGAAAGAACCACTTGTTGAAAGTCCCCCTCTCCCAATGGACATAGTTGCACAGGAGC
>JAUBOD010000059.1:1098055-1109695 GCA_032353885.1 Nothura maculosa | reverse complement strand
ACTTTGTGTGTGTGTGTGTGTGTGTGTGTGTGTGTGTGTGTGTGTGTGTGTGTGTGTGTGTGTAAAAAAACCAAAGTGTGTGCCTTTCAGGACTGGGGAAACAATGGTGCTGAAATTTTTTTTTTTTGAAAAATAAAACTAAGAAGATGGAGAGGAGGTACTGGGGGAGGGGGAGTGTATAAAGCATGTAACTACAGAGTTACTGCCCTGTTCCTGCCATATTCCTTAAGCAAAAAAGGAATGTTAGCTCCTTACGTTACTGGATCTACTCAAAGGTTGCACTTGGCTTTGTGTGTCTGAGTCATGGAGCTAATGCAGTGTCACTGAAATCGAGAATGACCAGCACAGCTCTGCTGCTTGGCTACAGAAGGTAAAATTCCCCTTACCCCTTCCATTTAAAAACCCACTCCTTCCAATTGGTAGTGAAAGAATTTTTTGCCTCATCTTTTGAGGCTGATATGTATGTCTTAAGTTGCAAGCAAAGCAGGTAACGGGATGAGACCCTTTTGTGCAACCTGTCTCCATAAGGTCAAACGGCTTCTTTCCTGTTCACTTGGATGCACTGTGGCCTGCACCCAAGGAGCTGCAACAAACTGCGGTGGAGACCCTTTCCTAAGCATAAAGCACTTGATTCAGCAGCACTGCACAACAAGCCGGTTTGTATGAGCTTGTTATGTGCAAGCAAATGCTGTTTTGCTCACTACTGGAGTTTGCACCTTGTTCTTGATTTTTCTTTCTTGTTCTCTGTAGCAGGAGACTTCAATTAACCTGTGTTAGGGGGGTGAGAACTGCTACCTTACGTTTTTTGTCTGGGATGTTTCCTTACACCAGCCAATTTCAGAGTATAAAAGCTCTTGTGTGTATGACTCCTATGTGCCTGTCTGGACATGTACTTTGCCCAAGTAATGTACTTTGACCTAAGGACTGGTGTTTGCTCTATCATTATTCATCATTCTAGAACTAGATTCATCAGTGGGGTAAGATTTGGAAAAAGCTAGTAAAGCTCAGAGAGGATCGGACAGGCTGAGCAAATAAACGGTTTGGAGGCGGTACAGAAAGAAGAGCATGTTGGTGTATCCTTTGGTGACACACGTGGCAGAACTGGCAAGAACCAGGCTGAAGATGAGGAAAACAGTGTGGTAAATGGTTGGAATTTGGGCAGATGTTCAGCCAAAGGGCAAATCTCCTGTGTTTTTAAATACAGTAAACCAACATGTGAGAAATCGGAGGCACAAATAGATTCTACAGGGCAAATATGTTGCACTTGATCCTCTCTTTCCTGGAAACAAAGGTCTGATGCTACATACCAAAATGACAGAGAATGAGACTCGAGAGTAAACTAATCATTTAGGTAGCATGGGTGCCCAGGTCACTTAAATCAGGAAACGGGTATGAAGCATTCCCCAACCCCCACAAAAGAACTCTCCTTCTGGAGGAAAGTATGACAGCAAATGGCACATGGCACCTCTTAAAATAGTACAGGCAGCTAATGCAAATTGGTATTATTACATGTATTCTTTAGATTTTTGCCTGAAAGCAGGAAGTGATGCAAGGTCTGTAAATAAGCGTATAAATAGTTTTGTAAGTAAAAGAAATATATGAGTAAGCACTTTCTGGAAGCACTTTTTTCTCATGCAGTTGTCTAGAAGCTTAGCAGCAGTTAATGATGTAGGCAAATCTCATTAAAAACCTAACAGTAGGTGGAAGGAAAGGGCTCAGAGGTCAAGCTGGTATCTTTTTCACTTAGCATATTGAAGATGGGATAAAGGGAGAGGCGAAGGGAAAAATGCAGCTAATATTTAAAGAAAATGTTTATCTTGGAAAATGGTGAAGAAAAAGCGTAGTAGGAAAGATAGAGGAAAAGGCACCAACCGCTTCTCTTTGTGACTGGGAAGCTTGCAACACCGTCGGTCTCCGACTCCTTCCGCTGCTGTTTCATGCAGCCACGAGGCAGCTGGGAGCGAGGGTGCCCTTCAGCTCAGCCTGCTGAGCCGGGGCGCCGGCTCCTGGGTGGGAGCTGAAAGGAGTTACAGGCGAGAGCGGGGATGCTGGAAACGCGGAGCAGGTTCTCGAGCAGTGAGCTGGTATGGAAAGCCAAGCAGGATCGAGCTGGGAGTATAACTGCAAACATCTTTTTAGGTAAGGAGCTTAGCTCCTGGACTCAAAATTATAATTTTCTGATTTATCCCTGTATAAAATGGTGCCTATTAGGCATAAGTGACCAACTCCTATGATATCAGAAGCTGATTTTCTTTCTTTCTTTTTTTTTAATTATTTTTTTAAATGGCTGAATATGGCCGGATTTACTTCTTGGATTACAGAAACCTTGACCAAAATGAACAGAAACTTCATTTTTGCCGTATTAAAGTTGTGTCAGATTTCTGCAGTCTACACTGAGAGGTGCTGTGTTCAGGTACAGGAGCATCTCTTACCACCCTCTTCTGGGAGCTACTTAGAATTGCAGCCTCGAACAGAAATGCTTGGCAGTTTCTAGGGGTGTGTAACTAAGAAATGTATCCCCTCTGTTCACACTTAATAGTGTAGCGATTGTTTTAATGTAATATTTTCTTTCTTCTTCAGCCCATTTGCCACGCAGTTTATAATAATGATTTCAATGAAGTTCAGCGCCTTTTGGAGAAAAATAGCAACTATCTGAATGTCCAGGACAGATTTAGTGGAGATACACCCTTGATTTGTGCATGCAAACGAGGCAACAGCAGAATAGTTAGCTATCTTCTACAAAGAAATGCTGATGTCAACCTCAGGAACAAGGTAAGTGGCCACAGATTTATCATTTGCAGTGACTGTGAGATCTCTGGAGTGTCAGTAAGGGAACCTTGGCAGCCCTGCCAAGCCTGAGTTTTCCTCTAATTGGCACTTGAGTCCAATCCCCAAATCATACCTCAGTAAACCTGTATGTTTTCATTTATCTTATTTATTTTTTGAACTTGACAATGATCAAAAAGTAATAATCTGACCTGAATTCAGTGACCTGAATTTCTCCCAGGTCTCATGTTCCCTTTTTAGGTAATACTGTACACCAGGCCGGCTCTTTCTGCTGCCCTATGGGTTCTGCCCTCTCACCTAGGGACTGCACGGGAAGGTTACTGTGTTTTGGTCCACAGTGTGACACAGCAACCTGCTTTCATGAACTCCAGCAAGTAGCAGCTGCAGGAGATTTAACAGGAGATGCCACAATCTCCTTTAAATCTTTGTTTTGGTAGCTGGTACTCCTGTAACAGGAGGAACTGTGGTATTCTTCCTGCTCATTGAACTTGCTGGGCAGGAAGGAAATATGAAATTTCCACTCTGATGCCTTTCTGTCTGCTGGCCAAGTCAAATTTGGAGATGTACAGTTGGAATCCTTTGGATTCCACATACTTCTTTCATGTGGAAATCAGTTGCCATGAGCATGTGTATGTTAAACATGCTCCTGTTTTAAGGAGTAAAAGTTTAGTATCTGAGGAAAGAAAAGGAAAGTTTTATATATCTGTTACTATTGCAGCCCAGAGAATGTTTTTTAGCAGATAACTTAGAAGAAAGCTTATGAAATACAAAAGAATCCAGTATTGTCAATACTAATCAAATATAATCAATTTAGTGAATCTGATACTGATCAAAGAGTTCTTCTGTATCTAGAAGAAGCGCACTTGCCTGCATTGTGCTGTGAGAAAACGGTTTGGTTTCCTTGACTATCTGCTCATCATCATCCTCATGCCGGTTATGCTTATTGGATATCTTCTAATGGTGAGTGTGAATGGAATCAGAACCTCCCTTACCCCCGACCTTTCCCTTTTCCCTTATCACCTGTCCTGTAATATTTCAGGGCAGGAATCCACAGAGTAGATGGATCCTTCTTTTTAAAACAGACTGATGAAGCATAGCAGAAGCAGCAGAGATTTTGCTCTGAAAGAAACTAGTGGAGTATTAAAATCAGCTGATGGAGAAGCCAGACACTTCTGGCTCATGGAGAAGCCAGCCTTTTGGAAAAAAAAATTGAGAGGAAAAATATTTACTTTGTACTAGATAAAAATTCACTGTCTCACTATGTTATTCTCTTTCCCCTTGAACCAAACAGATCTCAAAAACTAAACAGAATGAAAACCTAATTAAGATGTTGCTGAGGGCTGGCGTTGATGTTAATGCTGCAGACTATGTAAGTAAATTTGTACAAATGCATATGTAGCTGCTATGAGTGCAACATTACTAAATAACTGCTAATAATATATTCTTGCTTTCAGGATAGTATCAGGCAATGAACTGGTTTGATGTAGCAGAATGTCCAGCAGGAGGATTCAGTGTTTTCCCCTGACATTTAATATATAGCTTTTTAATGCACACAGTACTAATTCTCCCCTGATAGCTCAGGGCTGTTTTTTGTTCAAGCTTAGCATTTTTTTTTTTTAGCCCTGGAGTCTGGGCAACAGTTCCAAACCCAGCGAGTGAAAACCTGCATGATACTGCTGGGTGTGTACTTTAACATTAAAATCACATTCTAATGTCAACATTTTTATTGCTATGATGGCCTCCTCAACCTACGAGATCCTCCTTCAGAGGAAGGAGTTAAGTTGGATAGTATGTTGAAATATAATGTTGAAAAATAATGACTTCTAGCTCTGTATCTGAGGTGAGACATTTGCAAACATAATGAATTTGGGGGGAATGTTCCCAGATGACTTCATCTGGAGGGATGTGATTCTCTGTGTCTACATTAAAGATTAGCTCTGTCGGTTTCTTTCTGACCAATATCTTCTGAAAAGAATCCAAGCCAGCTCAGTTGAAACACATTTTAAAAAACTGATTCTATAAAGATTTTAGTTCCTGCAAATGTGAATTTATCACCCTTATGAATTTTTGGACTAAAGCAGAACTGTGGACAAAGGTCCTGCCCAGTGTTACTCTGTGTTTACACGTGGTCTTCAAGGTGCACTGGTCTGACACCTATGGTGTCTGTATCCACTAGCATACTTAGATGTGGTAGAGAACTTCTTCCCTAGGGCAGGAAGAAAGAAACTGATTCTAGCATCAATTGAATTCTAAACCACTTAAGTGTGAGCAAACAATATTGTGTAACATATAATTTGTTGAGATAACAATTGTGGAATCCTCTGAAATTACTGAAGACCTGTGGGCTTACTGCTAAAGGGACCAGGCTTGTTTTAGCAGCTGTCCTGGAGTAGGAATGATTCTTTGTCCCTGGTGCTCTTATGAGTATGCATTTGTTTTTCTTTGTATGGTGTGCATACAGTCATACTTGCTTAAAGTCTACTTAAGATATAGTAGAAATAAAGCACATTTGTTCTGTTTCTTTTCAGTCTGGTAGCACAGCTCTTCACTATGCTTGTGAAATGAAAAACCTGGCAGTTGTTTCTCTACTGCTTGAAGCTCATGCAGACCCTTCTGTTAAGAATCAGGTAAGAAGGTGAAGGTCATAGCTGTATTTTCCCTATGAAGATAGCAAACCATTATGGTACAGGCCTTATTTTGGTGTGCCATATTTTTTAAAAAAACAAATAAATAAAAACCCACAAGGGTCCACTGCTTCGTGGCAGCAGGATTATTTGTTGTAAAATGGGAGCTCCACTGCCCACTTTGACAGCAACATCTTTGAAATCTGAGTCCTTCACTACTGGTCTTCCATTGGTAAAGGCTGCCTTGATGTCCACTGCATTGGCAGATCTCTGCTGTCTTGACAGTGTCTCTTAATTCAGAGGTGCTCACTCTACCATTTATCTTGAAGGTCTGGCAAAAGGGGGATAGTATTAAGTGCTAGTCCTCTGAAATGTGCCAAGTCAAGCTGCTCATCTGTTAAATGCTGTCCAAAGGAACGTTCACCTGGGAGTGTCTGCACTGCTCAGTTGAGATGAGTCTTCCCCTCCGCCCCATTACTCTTGAAGTCAGCTCTTGACTTTACACTCTCTTTGGATATTAACCGCAGGAAACAGTGGAATGGCTGTCACTGCTATTGCTACAAAAACTGTCTGCTGACTTCAATGAGAGTGGTATTAGACCGAGCACATTCTGAAACCTTTGTTTCAGAGCTACAGCATGGCAATGAAAATCATGCAGGAAAGTCTTGCATTTCAGTGGCAAGTTCAGGGAAGCTCTTTTTACTTGATCCATATCTGTCACATTGCAATATATTCCATCTGTTTCTTTCAGGAGGGGGAGACTCCTTTGGATATAGCAAGAAGATTACAGTTCAGCAACATTGAAAGCATGCTGAAGAAAACATCTTAGCCCTTAATGATATTCTATCAAGGGCTCTGGAACATGAAAAAATGTTATCCAATCTGGCAATCCATCTTGCACAGCAGCAGCAGGAGTCCTGTTATAGGCTGGTGTATTTGTCAGAGGCCTTGTCCAAACCCATCTGCTCTTTCTGCAGACTTTAACTGCTTTGTGTGTTGGAGAGCTGTCAGGATTCCAAGGTGTTCATTTGCTTTTACTAAGCCTAGAATGTTTACAATAATATTCAAGATATTGCCCCTCCCATCTCCTCACCCAGTTTTATTGCTAGACTTGCACAGGCTATGGATTTTGAAAACTAGCTGCACTGTTCCTGGAAATCTAGCAATTGCACATCATGATTGGCAGCCAATGCAAAAATAAAATTTCATTGAGTGAATGTTTTAGTTTTTCTGTAGGAGACGTGCTTGACAGCGGAACAAGAGGCCACCACATTTTATGCAGAGTCTTGTACCTTTTCTCTTTACTATTTTTCCTCCTACAGTTTGAGAAATGGGAGAATTGTCCTGTTGGTGGGAGTTATGGCTCCTTAGCACTTCCTCCTCCTGCTGTAAGTTTCACACATCTCAATTACTCCTCACTATGTTGTTGCCAGGGAAGGATTTTTTTTTAATACAAGAAACAGCAAGGAGAGATTGAATTAATGGTTGCTGATCACAAAAAAAAAAAAAAAAAAAAAAAAAAAAAAAGGAGAGAACCAGTTCCCAGATCCCTTTAGTGCATTAAGAAGAAATAATTAAAACATGTTTTTGGCTCAGAAGTCAGACTCTTGAAGAACTTTCCAATATCAATAGTGTGCTAAAGGAGTTGGAAGCAGGGAGTGGAAAGCAGTATATGAAATGCTATTGGTGGGAGCCAGACACATCATGCCCAGGAGACTGGACAGCACAAAATGCTTTTCAGGGTAGTGAATATAGCAGGCAGTGCGTGAGTCAAAATAATAAAGTCTTTCAGGTGCCTATACTTGCATAGAGGAAGAAGAATCCCTGCAGTGGTAGGCAGTGTATTAAAGTGGCTTGATACTTTCTAATTTTAGTTATGTAGCAGTAAAGAGGATTTGGAAGGGGAATCCTTTCAAATGCTTTCAGATCTCCTTTCAACTTGCTTCCTTAGTCTACCGAGTCTTTATTTCTGTTGACAATTTGACCATTTTGACCATTTTTGGCCAAATTGTCATATGTTCAAAGGCTAGATGTCATGATCAACACTGTAAAGGGCAGCTAGGCCAGGTGCATGGACAAGGTGATAAATTTCCTGTGCTGTGAAAGACAGATGCATTTTGTGAGTGTCACCATTGTTTTGGATAATGACTCCAACTTTAAAAGTCTTGATTCTTCATTAAGATCTTGAGGCCCTATCCATATCACTGCTTGCAACATTTACCTGTCTGGACTTGTAATAAGGAGTACTTTGGGTGTAACCTTGGGACAGGCACTCTTTTATTTCCCTGATCACTTTGTGGGTGAGTAATGTGAGGTATTAACATAGGTAATGAAGAAACTCTTTTTGGGTTAGTGACTGACTACTTTCCCATACTGCAGAAATTCCTTGAAGAATAAGTAGTCAAGATTGGCTTTGACATTTACATAACCCTTTATCTTGGACAGTTTGCAAAAATTTCACTGCCAGTGTCAAGGCAGTGAAGTCAAGAAATTTTTTCTCAGGTACTGTAGTGCTTGGAGTGCAGCTTGCCTAATGGACCTGCATTTCCTTATTCTCCAGCTGCCGAGTCATGAGCACAAACCATCTGTGGTTTCATTATCTGGTGATGCAGAGTGCATAGAAAGACCTTTGGTAGATATTTGGGTGTAAAAAAGCAGGAGAATATTTGGATGTGTTCAACAAAAAAGGCTGACTTTTTCAAGGCTGGGTTCCTTGGCTTTGGAAGCTCCCTCTTCTATGCTTAGATTCCTGTGACTAATAGTCTCTTGGTTGTGTTGACAGTGTTGGTAACTGTGAGAAGCAAAAATGATAGGCGGTACTCTGCCAAATTGATTTAATTTAAAACGAGGTCATTGGTACTTTAACAGAGAAATGAGAAGATTCCATTTTTGTATTTTTATGTGACAGTATATTTCTATGAAGTACATAAAGTATATGAGAGAAGAACGTAGCTTAGGAGTAGGAAAAACAGCCTTGTTGAGGTAAAAGCTTTCCAAATTAAGTGATCTCTGAAGTGTGTGCTGAAATATTTTCTTTTCAGCAGCCAGTTCTATATTATCAAACTCCTTTGGAAGACACCATTCGTCTAAATACTCTATCATGGAAAAACAAAAACTAATAAAATGCAAGAAAATACATATCAGTATAGGTAATTCCCTATTCAAATATCCAGTGTGTGTGCTTACCTATTATTCAGAAATCACATTTATTGCTAAACAGATATATTTGGCAGTGTTACTGAATGGATTGACTCTCTGCATATAGTTTCAAAGATATTTTGTTAATAGTTGAAGAATTTTTGAGTACATTTTCTCAGTTGCATCAAGGCCCCAGATGAAATCCAAGTGTCCCCAATGAGGAAAATTGTCATAGTAAATGAGCTTTTTGATGCGAGGAAGTAGCCTTGCCATATCTATTGGATCTGCAAACTTGTCATCTCCACCACTCCAAACAGCAATTGGTATGTTGATCTTCTCTATCTCATATGCAGGAGGGGTGGACTGGAAGGAAAGAAGAAGACTTGAAGTGAATGTTGTCCTGCCAAAAATTGCTTTTGAAGAACAGATTCTGTGCAAACATCTCTGCTTCCCTCCCTCACTATAGTGAAATAGTTAGGATCAAACCTGCCCTCTCAGCGTTTATTTCTCTCTACCCTGTCCTTTGCCTATGATGACCTGTCTGATTCCTCAGTGGCTTCCTAGTGCATGGTTACATGTTGTCCTGCTGTGTGAGTCCTGCTCATGCCCTTCAGAAGTGGGGCTATGGAGAGAGCAGTAATGGTGTCTGTTGAGCAAGGACTTCAGAGCTGCTGCTTAAATGTTTCTCATTTCCACCTAGCCTGGGATGCACTTCAGGTTTTGCTTGGGGCATGGAATGAAACTGAAGAGTTTAGCCATTATACATGGGATTTATGTAGCAAGAAGCAAGAAATACTTTTGGCCATTTATAATCTGACATTAGACGGTTTCACGGATCCTGGGTCTGTGTGGAACTTTTTGGAGTCTTTTTTTCCTGTGAAAAATTGCATGCCCTGATTCTAAAAAGGATGCTGCAAGTCAAAAGTGCTAAGTGTTAAACAGTTGTCCAGCTGATTGGAGAGCTCATCATGGCTCAGGTAAGAGATCCATTTCAATCCTTAACAGAAAGGCACACCTTCAGGATTTTTGGGAAGGAGTTACTGCTCCATACTAATATAGCCACAGGACTTGAGTGTAGGTCTTGCCTTCTAGGAATGGCAGATAATTTCGAATGTCATGGAACACGTGCCCACATCAGTAAGGAAGGCAAAATCAACCAAGATCAGCAATTTTATTTGTTATCTACAGGGAACTCCTAATGCTTTGCCTATAAATTGGCTTTTATACTCATAAGTATTAAGTCCAAGTGAAAGATCATCTTGGACTACTCTCTCTTCTCAGTAGTGAGTGAGCTCACAGGTTCTAAAATATAAAGTTTTCTATTCTTAGTTAGAATCCAGTCTTAGCCAGAACCCAAGAACGAGTTCTGAAGAAAACCTTATTGTCTTACCTGGTTGTATTTCTTTATGTTTTCCTTAGCACCATAGTCATAAGCTTGAAACTGGTCTGCACGTATTAGCTGTTTATATTGAAATAAAGAGACACAAGATGTTACAAAAACTGAGAAACAGAGTTCAAGGACCACAGTGCCTAGATGCCTGGCTGTGAGTAACTCCTACCTCTTTATCACTCTGGTTGGAGGTTTCCTCAGGTGATGAGTTTGGATCATAGGGTGAATGGCTTTATTGCCTGCCCCCTTGCTAAGCTGATCCTGAGGAACTCCTGATTCTCAGACACCACCTTTGGCATGCTTTCCCATTAAAATGTTTGCTTAGTAAACTTGGTATTGCCACCTTGACCTATGACTAGGTTTGCAGTTCCGTTTGGAAGGGCCTGGTTATCTAGAAGCTGTTGGGACTATTACTAGCCCAGTGTATTATGTGATCTCTCTTCACACATCTAGTCCGTTGGCTGACAACTGTGTCTGGCCACTCACAGCATTAGTGATAACATTTCCATAATTTTTACAGAAGTTTGACTGTAAATGTGTTCTGCTTTAAGAGCAATTTTGAGGTGGGACTTTAGATGCTAGATGCTTGATGTTTGATTATGTGTTGTCTACAAGACATGCATTCTTCCCCGCGAGGCTGATGAATGAAGAGGTAAGTGCATATGCTTATTCTCTTATTTTATTTATTCTTTACTGAGAACTAATGAATAGCTTGGTTACTTTCTTCTCTCTCTCCCTCTCTGTCTGTCTGTCTCTCTGCATAATCAGGGTGAGAGAACATCATAGGATGGTTATTGCAGAGTTTTTCCTGGACTTTCTGGCTTGGATGGCAAGGTTTAGAAAACTTAGGCTTCAACTAAGTAGGAAACACTCTAAAAATCTGCTAGGGAAAATTGTTATTACAGTGTTTTTCTTTTATTCTGCTGTCTCTGTTACTGCTGCTTTTTTTCTGCTCTGTTACATCTCTCTGCTTTGTAGCCTTGTAGCTTTGTTTTGTTACCTTGTTGGGGGTTGGTGAAACAGTCTGTAAAGCTACTGGTTGTCAATGCCTTGTACTCATTTCTTGGCTCTCAGTAGATGTATCCTGAGGGACTGACTGTTGGTAATTATTTTCAGGCATGTCCCCAAGAGTACCTATATTTAATACCATATTAAGTTTTGGTAGAAATTGTAGGTTTGTGTATGTAATGTATCAAGTTATATCCTGGCTCTGCAGGTGTTGTTACCTTGGACACAATGTCCTGCTTAGAGAATAACGACAAGCTTAGGACTGCCGGTACCTGAGTAGAAACCTGGTATGTGAGTAGAAACCTGCTTTTAGGGATCTTGACTCTAAGATCTAGATGCTACCATGGAAGGTAAAGAGGATTTTGAAAAAACTGGCTATTAGAAACCTCTCACTAGAACGGTGTTGCTCATTGTGCACTTGAGAGTGGCATAAGGAAGTTCCATCCTTACGCATTTGTGTGTTTAACTGGTTCTAGGAGCTGATCCAAGCTGCAATTAGTCCTCTAGGGGAAAAGTTTTTAACTTGGATCACTTCCCTGTTCTGGCTTATATTCCCAATAAGCTGCCCAATATTCCGCTGTCCTCCTAGTGCCTGCCAAGTGCCTAGGCTGCACTTCAGTTCATCGCCAACTTCTCAAGGCAAACCTCCTCAGCAATAAAGGCTGTTGATGCCTGGGAGTCCCAGGAGGCCAA
>JAUBOD010000059.1:1071640-1082506 GCA_032353885.1 Nothura maculosa | reverse complement strand
CTCATTCTATCTGCTGGCAGTTCAGCTTCTCCCTAGAGTAACATCAGAAATAGGCGACTCCTTTTACTCGCCAAGCTGGTGTCTTTCATTTCCTTAGCTATCACAGCTCTAGCAAAACTCTTCTCAGTATCACAGCGTGCTGGTATTTTAAGGAGAATACCAAACTTGCTGGAGTGTTAGAGCAGGACCACAAGTTTTAAAAACAAACATGTCCATAGACATATCTAAAGAACCTGTTAGTAAACTTGGAACAATTTTCTCTTTTATTACCACCTGCCAATTCAAGTTTTCTGTGCTGCGTGGAAAGGTTGGCATGTACTTGGGCTCTCTAATACTCCTATAGGCATAATTGCATGTATTTTTCTTTTATTCTCTAAATGCTCATGTTGCTGTTCCATAATTCTGTGGTGTTCTGGAGCTGTTTTAGGGGATTTTCATTTAAATACTGATATATCCATAGAATAAAATGATTATTCTGTAGTTAAGAAACTGGAATACTTTTCCATAATCTGTACGGACTCAGGGATTAGGAAACATAATTGTTATGGCCACCTGGCTCAGTGGTCTGAAATAGCCTGAGAGTTAGCAAATATTGACCAGCATCAGAAATTAGGTGAATCTGAGTAGGTTGTAAGGTTTTCAAGAGAGGGACCTTTGTGAAGCTCTGTTTTTTGAGGATTGGAAGCATAATTCAACTATGAAATCTGAACTACAAATCTGGCTATTGCTATAATGCAAACTTTGCAAAAGTAGGATCAAAACTTTTTTTTTCTCCTGTTTTCTTTTTCTTCCTTATATATTCTGGTATAAAACCCTAGAACTTTGCACTGTGTTTATTGCAACTTGGTAGTTTTAAAACTTGGCACTGTTCTTCCTGGCTCAAGTTCCCCCCACTTGTTACTCCAACTATTAATGTCTCATTGATACTGTTCTGCATAGACTAGATCAGTTTACATGCTGAAATAAATATTTCTCAAAGTTTTGAATGGACTTTGATATTTTTATTTTTGCCAGTGTACATACTTTCTTATTGCAGTACTGGCTCTGGTCAGGATCACATTTGTTTGAAATTTACTAAGAAAATATTGTCCCTGTTATTTACAGAGAAGACAGAAATATAAAAGTGTCATGAGAAGACCTGTTCCTATTGATATTTGCTAGCAGTACTTTTATGAGAAATAGGAAGGTTCACATTCAGGCTCTGTCAGAGAATTAAGAGAGGAAATGATTTTGAAAGTGTTAATGAGGAATGTATTTCCAAATATTAAGTCTACTTGTGGAATTTCTTTGGAATCATCCTTCTATATATTTATAATGTCTTTCATCTTAAGAAAACCACATTTCTCCATTTTAAAGTCCAGATGTCTTTTATCTTCTTGAAATCCAAGAGTGAAATGTTTAAATATATATATGCCTCTGAATGCCTCTTGCCGTTCTAACTCACTACGAAGTGGTATTAACTTGCTCTCCATTTCTTTCTTTATAGTATGTTCCAGAGAAAGCAGAAGGGCAAACTCCAAATGATACAACACCATAAATGAGAAATGATAAATAACAATAAATAACATAAGTAACAATAGTGGATAAAGCTAAAGGATGAAATAGTAACTAATGGATAAAATCATTGCAGGTCACTACCAGCAAGTGTATGAAGCAGGTGTTTGAAATAGGGGAAAAATGCACAAGTGTGAGTGTTAGGCTTTTTTTTTTGAATGCAAATATGCCTTTAGGTTGACAGGGTTCAGTGGAAATATTTAAATGGAGAGATGTTGGTGTCGGGGTGTGGCTGTGGCTTTGCAAGCATGGACATACTCAAATGAACTGTAAACTGCTTGGTCTAGCCCTTGTATAAAGTCGGTGAATTTGTTGACTGTGCTGCTCTTCCCATTCCAGCCCGCTCCTGACCAGGCCACGCCTGCAAGTGACTGAAGAAGGGGAGATTCTTGCAAGCAGCTGAATTCATTCTTATGTATCAAATCTGCCCTTTTGGCTTCTTCACCCAGCTAATGTGTGTACTTATCAGAAATATTTGCCTATTTTGAGCATGTTAGGGAGAAGCTTTACAGGAAGATATGCTTTACTGAGAGACAGGCTTGCTTTTGTGTAACTTGCCAGCTCCCTCTAAGGAAACACATAAACCAGAAACAAGAAACTCTTCCAGGCACTTGCATGGTTTTAAAAATATTCAATTCCCTCCTGGTGCAAGAAGTAGTCTCCTGAAAGTGAGAAAAGGACACCAAGAACCAGGATGAATGGCTGGGGTGGGAGGTCAACAGAGTCTCCACATCTGCCTGTGGCCCCACAGCGGTGGGTCATGCCCAAGAGTGCTGACACCTACAAGCAGCAAAGTGAGCCCTGGGGGTGAGGTCCACACACAGACTGAACCAAGCAGAAAAGATAAAGCACTAGTGAGAACTTGTGCTGGTTGAGTGAAAGATTCTCCTGCAATCTGCCAGGCCTGCAAAAAATGTATTTGATGCTCATAAACAAGTTAAGTAATGTGGACTTGCCTGGACGGTTTCCAGCAACTGGATTAAGTGCCAGGGTATTCTTGGGTGATGAGTAATATAGGTTAGCACTTCTATAATTATGAATTTTTCATGAAACAAAGGTAAGACGTCAAAAAAAGTGCTGGGGAGGAATGGAGAGGGCTGCAGGCCTCTCTTCCTCACACTGCTGGCACCATGTCTGGGAATGGCCCAGGCAATGCTGCACTCTTGCCCAGGACTTTCACAGCTAACACCTATAGAAAGGACATCTTAAACTAGGAAAAACAGCCCTAGACTCTTTGTTCCATAGCCCAGGAGAACAACAACTTCTGAATACAGAGATTTGATTCCATATTACTTTCTGACTGATGACAGTGATTGTGAAATTTATGTAAAATGGGATTTCTTAACCTCTGAGGGTGGATGAAGTCTCTGTTGCAATTCCTAAGTTCTGCATATTATTCAAAATTGTTTTGCCTCAGTCATAGGTATATTTTAATCTTGGTGATACATTACATACATTGCTACAAAGGTATTTCCTCACCCTCATATGAAGTAGTTTCAATTACAAGAAAATTCACACATCCACATAAAGCTGAATTAAATAGTGTTTTCTTTTTTTGTTTTTTTTTTTTCCTTGTAGGCTTGATGTACAGCAAAAGTCTTGAGCATGGGCTCAGGACCTCTGCCAGAAGAACTGGAATTAACATCAGGGTTAAGCTCCACTTGCTCAGAGTGTGCTGATCAGTACTACTGAGGGCATACTGAGCAGAACTGGAAAGTGTGGACCTAGGAGCTCATGGGCCTTGGGACGAGACAGGTGTTCAGGTAAGTTTTGTGTTGGTATCATCAGCAGCAACCCAATGAAGGATGAGATTAGGGGTCTGTGGGCAAGTTGTTTTTAGAGTTAAGATTTAAAGTAATGGATTTGCTCTCGATGCAGAAAGGGGCTGCTGAGGGGTTAGAGATGGTGCTACCAAAGTCTCCATCCTCCATTCAAACTGGCTGACGCTCCCTGGAGCTGGGCTGAGGTTAAGGGCACTGAACCAGGGCTAGGCTGGGCAGCTAGGACAGGTGGCTGTCTCTGCCACTGGGCGCCTTTCTCCTTGCCTGCTTCCTATGGAAAATGGTCTTACAAAAAGGAATCCTCTCCACCTTGTTTTGCTGAATCTTTTCATGCATTGCAAGTGACTATTCAAAAATTTCTGCTAGGTCAGCATATTGTACAATCATAACCCAATTTTTCCAAATAGTGAAGCATTTATTTTTTAATTTATTTACCTGGTGGGTAGTTGTTTTGAAGTTCTTTTCTTATCCCCTTATTTATTCCTTTATTTATTTATTTATTTTAAAAAGGGAAGACATAGTTACTAAAACAACAAGCTGTTCTACTGCAGGCAACAAAAGTGATTTTTCTGTCATTTATTACTCTATTATAAAAATAGCAATATACATAATTATGAAACTAAGGTGATTATTTTGCACTTGAGTGTTAGAATAGTGATTTGATCCCTTGAAGGGAAAATGAAAGGCTATCAATATGTTTCAACATTATCTGTAGAAATGTAGAAATTACACATTAAATAACAAAGCTGCCTATTCAGTATAATCTATGTGTCTGCAATGCAAGCTTTCCTTTATATAAATGTAAGATTGGTCTTCTTACTCCAACGTGATGCTTTTCAAAGCTATATGAAGAGTCATGAGAATGCCTTCTATTTTACTAACACATCTTAGAGCATAAAGAAAGATTGTTTCTATAGTTTTAGAGTTGCCATATAGTTTTGCAAGAATGCAAAGAAATAGCACATATGGAGCTTTTGGACCATTTTCAGCCAAATTACAGTAACCCAAATAGTACAAGACATGGGCATAGTTCTTACCATCACTCAGGAAATCTGTGTTGCTTTATAATCAGGATGAGCTCTGCCTTGGAAACATTTTGTGAAGTGCCTTGAGTAAGGAAGATCCTTTGGTAGAGTTATATCCCAGCTGGAAACAAATAGCAGACACGATCCGAAATGTAGCAGATTCCCCAGATCCTCATTGGAACATGATGAGTCCAGCAGCAGGGGTGCCTTGTGGCTCCACTCTCTTGGCTGGTGAGTTGGTCAGTCTATGGCAGAGTAGCTCCAGTGTCAGAGAGGAGAAGCAGGTCTGCTTTGCTGAATACTTGTTCTTTCCTTTAGAAAGCAAGCAGAAACTGGGCATGTGGTTGTGGTGCTGTGATCCCCACGCTAATTCTGAGCTGAGCTTGTTGCATCCCAAAAGCAGCACAGCAGCCTAAAGAGTTAGTCGTGCAGAGCGGGCTCTGCTGCCTGTGCTCGTGGGGGCCCAGAGGAGAGTCACGAACCCGTGCGGCTGTAGCAGGTGTCTCTGCCCTGGATGCCCCAGCCCTGCACAGGCATCGCGCAGCTTGAGTGACTCTGCACTTACGATGCTCAGGCTCACTTAGCTCATCCCAGTGTATTAAAATAAATTGTGTCTGAGTCTAGTGAATAGGACACTGAACCACTCCCCACTGCTGGGTGATTCTGGCCAATTCATTTCAACCCCTAGGGTGTTTTCTGTTTTGTTTTGTTTTTTTTTTCTTTTCCTTGTACAGCTGCTGCCTGCAACTATAAGGATTTTATACAGGGGCTGTCCCTAGTACTTGTCTGAGCAGCTTCTAAAGCATGTATCTAAAGTGTGTGAAAATCGCATTCCTATTTACTCTTATTTTTGTCAGTTACACGGTAAATATATAAAAATCATAACTAAAATCCTTACTTGCCTGCCTTGGGGGATATCATATTTGATTCATCTAAGCCATAAAGACAAAAAGTTCCTAATTATGAGGCATATTGCCAAACACTTGGGAGAATGGAATCTCAGAAACCAAATCATTGAAAAGATTTTCCTTACAAAAAAAAAAAAAAAAAAAAAAGAGAAATAAATACTTGAGAATCTATATAAAGGCAGTTTTGGACAGGCAAGCAGATTCTTGGATCTGGCAATTAAAATTAACAGTTGATCATGAATCAAAATCTTTTCCTAAACAAGGAAATAAACTGTTCACTGAAATCTAGATATAGCAAATGGTATTTTCCTGACAGTTATTTTTATGCCCTACAGTTGATTGCAAACTCTGATTAAACATTTCCAATGAATGAAAGTGCTCTTCTACTTCCTCTTTTCCCCTTTGGTGTACTCTTATGCTGAGAAAAATGTGACTACATGCTGCAGCCTTTCTTACTCAGGCACTATTACGTCTCTTCTACTTGGTTATATTTCTTTCATAAGACAGACAAAGCTGTGATTATTTTGAGGAGAGCTATGGTGCTGTTGATGAAAACTGACCAAGGGCTTCAAAAGATTTCTAGGGAATGTGTGTGCATACAGGAAGCAAGCGGAGCCACCTGAGCTTTACATCCTTGGGAAGACAGTCTCACCATCTGCCCTTAAGCCACAGAATAAAATTGTGGCATGGTTCTCTGCTGTTGCTGGGCTGTTACTGTCGTATTTCAATAAGGGATTGTTCATTATTGCAAAACCAGAATGATTTTTTAACATAGTGTCATTTTCAAATGATAAAGATGAGTACAAATATTCTGTGCAATTGAGTCACTCTGTGTTACAGACCCTCTGGTGTTAGACTCACCCTTAGCTGAATGGGTATTATGCAACATAAAAAAATTACTATATGGTCCATATAGTGAGCATCAAGCTTTTAGAGTTCATAAGAAAGCATTTGTGTTCCAGAAAGGCATCAGCTTAGGAGCCAACCTGATTTTTGTCTCTCTGCTTTCTGTCCAGCTCAGTGTGATACAGCTTCACCCACAGAAGATCAGGGGAGAAGTGACACGTTGGGTCATCTCTGGCAACCTCCCGGCTCCCCACCACGGCACAGTGGAGCCTCGTCCCAGGGCAGGGAGGTCTGCCACGCTGCCCCATGTGTGTGACACCTTCCTGCCGTGCTCAGCTGCACCCTGTGCCGGGGCAGAGCTGCAGGTCAGCTCTGGCAGGGTGTCTGTGTTAGCTGGGTTTCACTCTGTAATTTTCTTTTGGGGCTGCAGGGATTTACAACGATGGAATTTATTTATTCGGAATTAGAATCAAAGTCTAAATAATCGCCTAACTAGGTGATTTTTTTTTTGACAAATGTACTTATTGAAATTTAAATAAATGGTGTATATGCATTCAGGTTGTGCATATCCAACCTGAGCTCAAAGTGTATTTTTCTCTCTTAGATGACAACTTACCTTGGAGGGAATTTGAGGGAACGTTTTCCCCATTAGGACTAAAGCACAGAATTTCAGTCACTAATATTCCTTCCATATTTTCTATAATCCAGAATTTTAGATGTCTGCTACCTGTGGGACGTTGGACAAGATGAAGAGTTTATCAAGGAGCAATACCCAAGGACCCAGTACTCAGTTTGTTGATACCATGAGAAGAGAGTATTCAAACATGAGTATGTAAGGCCATGTAGCTGGTTTATAGCTGGTTCTTTAATGGTTTTGATGTAACCTGTAATGATAGGGCTTTCTAATAATGATGCATTTTCTTGCACAGACTACTGAGAAACAGGGCACTTTGCAGAGATCTCTGCAATGCCTACTGACCAAGCCTTTACATGGTGCAGATATCAGCTCGAGAGGGCTTGCTGCCTTTGAAATATCATGTGCACCATGCAGCACCTATGCAGCATGCACACATGCATTTCTGCTTGGCAAATCTCAGCAGAAATGGCATAATGCCATCTAATGGGAGAGATGCTGACATTTCCCTCCAAAGCAAGGGGACTTGTAGATGTGACACAAGGTGGAATAGCAGTGTCTCACTTTGCAGTGCACATTTATCTCCCTTGGGAAGAACCGGATTTGCTAATTACAGTTCTAATGTGAAGACGTGCAGTACCTCCAGCATATGTAAAGGAAAAGCTAATTACCTGTAATTGTGATGCTGTAGCAATGTGTCATTCCTTTACACACCCTAGTGAATAGTGGCTCCGCAACCCCTGCAGCCATCTACATCTAGATGGTGCAAATCTTTCCTCTGTTGGTCCATTCCTTTCCTGAAACCACACAGCTATGCTGCAAGAGGAGTGGGCTGTTGCACAATGTAGATTCATACCATCTCAGCATTAAAAATTATTTGAAAGGTTATAAAAGATAATTATCATCTGCCTGTTGTTGAAGGGAAAGTAACTGTTTCTAAAAAAGTGCCACAATTAGTGGTTCCAAAATCACCCCTACACTGGTGTGCTTCTGCTCTGGATGAATGAAATCAGTCTTCATTTACTCTCTCCTTGCTTCTGAGGTGAGCCAAGCTTCTGCTGCAGTCTGTCTCCTTGTGCTTTTAGACTTCCATTGTTCATGCTTTATAATATTGTCAACGTCCTCCACTCTCCCTGTTTTCTGCATATTCTTAGTGTGTCACATTTGGTTTTCCTTACGTTATCTCTTCACATCTGATTTCTTTCTGTCCTTTTTTATTTCATCACTTAAGCCTTTCTTAAAACCCCAGTCGCCTAGTTTCAGATTTCATGTGGACCTTTTTCTGTCCTGCTTTTGTGTATTTTCTGGCTCCATCCATTTCTGTCCACTGCGCTCCTTTGCATCCCATCAAATCCTTGGTCACATCAAAACTCCAAATGAAATCCCAGTGGTTCTTGTCATGGAATTTCTTGTACTATATCAAGTAATAGATTTGGAAGTAAGTTTTCAATGATATACTGTTTGTCTTTTTCTTCAAACCATACCATGCAGCTGGCATGACCTTTTCCATCTTACAGAGCAGACAGGCAGATGTGGAAAAAAGTACATTTGAGAAATCATCATAGAAATACTAGCTTGGCTTTGGATTTCAGTGAGCAATCCTCAGCAATTCTATGGCTTTAGTGAAGCCATAGAATCCTCAGCAATTCTATGGCAAGGTGAAGAGTTATTTATGCTAGAATTACATTTACATTAAGGAAAGTTGTTCTGTTCTATCTCTGTTCTCTGATGTGTGTGTCCTCCTGAAACTCAATGTGTTCTTTCTTATGAAATAGATTATAATAAAATTAGTTGGCTCAGGTATCTTTATAAATTTCAAGCATGGATATTAGGTATGATTTCTGAGATGTTGGCTATAAAACTATTTTCTTGTTGCCTCTTATATGCATCTATTTCTAAGAGTTTCATCTGAGTAAGAGAAAACTTCTGAACTCAGAGGTCTTTCGAAACTTTTCATGACTCTTTGAACAAATTAGATTTTAAATATGATTAGATCAAATAAAACATAAACCATATACTAACTGTCCTGAGGCTCTACAACTTCTTAGCAGTTGTCTTGTGCAGTTGTTGAGCTGTATAAACACCTATTCAGCTTTGCACAGGAACTTTAAAAATGTCAGTTTTTTTATTAAAAGAATAGACAAATGTTTTTAATGCAAATATCTTTCATTTTGGTATCTGCAGCATAAAAACCACTAAGACTGTAAGAAAGTAATTTCAGAATTATTGTGGTCTTATTTGTATTTTCTGGTTAATGTTATGTGACAACTTTGCAAAAATTAATTACAAATTATTATTTTCTTCTGAAAATAGTCAGATCCTTGACTGAATCTCCTTCAGTTCATAATTTTCACTTAACTGTGAAAATATTCTTTTAAGAAATTCTTTAAGAAATTCTTTCCTTAGTGGGAAAAGCTTTGATATCATCTGAATGACAGTGGTACATACAGGAGTTACAATCTTAAACAGGATGTTTGAGATGTTGCCTAAGCTGATTATTCCTACATGTTGTTTTTGTTTGTTTGTTTTCTGTTTTATTGCCTTAGGTGCTTGTGAGGCAATAGAAAAATTACCTTTGTTAATAAGGCATTTGAGTAATAATACTGAGCCTTTGCATGGTAGCTCCGTACTGAGTCCTGGGGAGTTGCAGGAACGTTTCACAAGTGTCAGCTGCACAAGAGTGGGAGGAGGCCGGGAAAGGGCTTGGGTAAGTAGCAGGAGCTGAACTTTGAGGATTTCACTGCTGTCATTTACACCTCAAAACAAAGAACAGGAAAGGACAGAGCCTTTCTAGAGGAAATATGAGGCTGCTTCAGAGCAGAATCAGCACAGGGACTGCAATATCAAATTTTAATACAGTATTTTCTTTTGCCTTGTCTGGTAGTCTATGTCCCATGATCTGCCAGGGCATTTATTCTAAATGCTCAGTGTTCACTGTTGATATAGGAAGGTAACAGCTCATACATGACTTGCTGCTTCAAGTAGTAGCAATGTTATAATTATAGTATTTGGAGTAATCTTAATTGTGACTGCAGGATACGAAGCAAAAAATATTTTGTCTTTTTGTGCCAGCTTTTCTGTGCTCTAAATTGCTATGAAATTAAGAAAGCAAACATGTACAGTAACAGCTACCTTATGAGCAGTATCAGGCTATGGCAGCTGGAGGTCTGTATTTATAATTGATGGATACACTAGCAGAGAGATTTTGTTGAGCTTTCATTTGGAGACTTAGTTTAGCAGGAATCAGCTTGAGTCAGGGAATATTTGTGCCTGTTAGCTGGAAGTGAATAGAGCAAAAAATAATTTAGCAACAAAGGGAATGATAAAGTAATGAGATACCTTAGTACTTAATAAGAGCTAGGACAGACGACAGCAGCATCAGTGTTCTCCATTTCCAAAGTAGTCAGCAGGAATTTGTTGGTAATCTCCTTCTTACAACATTTTCACACAGAAGATGTTGACAATAACATTGTCTTATTTTTCAGCTGTGAACATGAGATGCCCCAGTGTGAAACACTTAAATGCCTATTTCTGGAAAAGATACTTTGGCTTCCATTTCTGGACCTGGCACTTTCTTCCGAGCTTGCAGAAGCTTGCATCAGAAGCAGATGCTGACAGTGAAGAGTGACTAATTTGAGAAATGAGTGAGAGCTCATTTTCATGCTGGGGCCTGGGTCTTAGGGAGGGAGGAGTGCCTGAAAGACTTAATTCCTTTTCCAAACTCTTTCCCTCAAGGCTTCCCAGATCAAGCTCTTGTGCAATGCTGCTACAAAGTTATATAGCCAGTGAAATACTTCAGGTCTTCTCCAATTTCAGTCACCTGGGCAGGATCTACAATTTGTAATGAGCCTACACCTCCACTGTCAGCCTTGTGTTTTGCTCTGCCTGAGCGCTTGTATGGGCCCTTGGCAATATAGACTGACATAAAGCAGCGTGTGGCCCCTTCATGTGATCTGACTTGAAGGCAGGCTTGTTCCCACACTGTGAATCATCTCCTGAAAGATCTGCCTACATGCATGAGAGTAACAGAGATAATTAAGAACCTGGACATAACCTTCCTACATTGTGAGAGAGAAATGTTATGCTCTATAATTAAATTCAGATGTAATACTACTGTG
>JAUBOD010000059.1:996508-1009152 GCA_032353885.1 Nothura maculosa | reverse complement strand
CAGTTTGCAACCCTGGCAGATGGAGTAACTCGTGTATTTGGTCCAGGGTGACAGCTGGGAGCAGTATCTTTGCCCTAAGCTGAAACATCCCATCTTGTCCATTAGCTACAGGAAGTAGATTCAGAAAAATATGGGTGGTTTGGGATGAATGAACGGAGAATTGTAGATGATCTAAAAGAAACTGGGTAAAATTTAATGCTTTCCATCTCTGATTCTTCTGTGTTTTATGGTGACTTAGATAACTCGTTAGATAAAAGGATACAGTAATAAAAGTAAACTAAAGCATATGTGCAACAGTATAAACTAGAAGAATTGGAATTAAACCTATGTGATCTGGTGAACTAGCAGGTACAGTTATTTAACCACACAGAAAACAGGAGTAAAGATTCATTAAAAGTACTAATACTAGTAAGAGACATGGCAGAGTGATGTAAGAGCAATCATCTGAACACTGTTTGGTGCCATCCAGGACAAGAACCTCATTTGTCCATAACACATGTGGTAACAGAAGTCAGCTCTGCATTATAATTTCCTGCAAACCTTCTGATGTAGAAGCTCATTTTGGTCTTGTCTTTCACAGAAAATAGACTTAAGCAGCTAGATGAGAACAGCCTCCAATGAGGCTAGGGCACAGCATGCTCTGGGATGACCAGGCTGGCTTCGTGCATCGCTGAAGCCGCCAGTCAGCAGCAGCTACGACCTGCTCCCTTGCTGGCATTTGGTCCATCTCAAGATCTGTCACATTCAGGAGTTGGCTTTGGCAGTAATATTTGTATATCTGACTCTACCAAGTAATCCCTTTAGTGTCAGTGGGGAAGCCCTGCTTCCACCTAGGAGGTGGCAATGTCTCAAACTGTTGCATCCTCTGGGGCTCTGGCTTGTTTGCTGTCAGGAGCTGTATGAGGCAGTGACTTTTTTTGCTGTGTTTGTACAGGACTGAACACAGAAGAGGTGGTTGCCTGAGGCTGGTGAGCCCACATGCCATCATCGTAAACATAGAAGCATGTGATACTTGTCAGGGAAATGCATGATAATCTGCTCTGATTTTTGGCATTTGGTTGTATACATCACTGCAAGTTTTGCAAAAGCTCAGCCAGAGGAGTTGTATAAACTGCCATAAATGTAAAGCAGATACTGTCAATTTAGGGCATGTGTAGTGGCAATGTAAACTGAGCCAGAAATGTCGAGCCATGGGTCCAGGAGACAGCCAAGATGCAGCCAAGAGCCTTTTCTGGGTTTAATTTAATACAGGTGTGAACGGATAGGTACCAAGCCATGGTCCTGGTCATGCTCTGTGTAGAGAAGGTTTAGGGGAAAGTGACTCGTGACTCTTGGTGAGAAATTACAGAATTTCAGTTGAGCTTTATGATGAGATAACAAAGTGGCTGAGATGATATCTGGAAAAGCTGCATTGTAGGTTTGTCCATTATACTCATCTAGGGGTACTTGTGTCTACCAAGTGTTATGCAAGTAAACATGAACTCCCTCTGACCATGCTGCAAGCAGCCTGGAAGCCAGATGAACACAAATGAGGTGACCTGGCCCTGACCTAATAAATTCCCTAGGAGCTTCAGCTTGGAGCCTTTAAACCTCTGAGAACTGAAGCTCGAGAGATGTGCCAGGTGAAGTGACGCTGCCTGGAGTTTGTATTCCTGAAATAGCTGTTCCTGAACTCGGTTAAGAGACCTGGCTAGAGGGACCTTTGGGCCTGGTTTATATGTCTGACCTGGTTTGAGTGACTCAGCACATGTGGCTTGGTGGGGATTAAGTCCCTTTATGAGAGACTTCACAGATGTATTTCAAGCTGAGCTTCAAAGGGGACTAGATCCCAGTTTACATGAGCTGCCAAGGAAGAAAGCTGGATGCTGGGGAGTGCTGCTCTTAGAGGAGTGTCCAAGCTGCTTCGGGCCTGGAAGCTAAAGCCAGGCCTATTCAGCCTGGAAATAAGGTGCAGATTTTTTGACAGTGAAGAGAATTAACTGCTGAAATGATTTATTGGAGACTGTGGAGGATTCTCCATCACTTGTCATCTCTAAATCAAGACCAGCTGCCTGTCTCAAATGCAGCTTTCCTCAGCAGAAGGATGGGCTGGCCCCACCACAGGGAATGATGCTCTCTGGCCTGTGAGATGCCGGACATCAGAATGTCTGACGGTATCATTTCCTTCTGATCTTAGCCTAAGGATCCTGTGAACAGCAATCCAATAATTCCTGGTTATGACCTCCATAGGAGAGAATGGCTCTTGCATCCAAGGAAGTCTGATGGATTCATGAGAAGGGACTGGAACTGTATCTTATGGTTTCTGGAAGGAGAAAGCCTAGATGAGGCACAGAGATAGGGCAGGTCAGCTGCCTTTTGGGAGTCTGACTGTGCTTAGAGGCTGAAGGAGGGACAGAGGAGCTGAGAAACACTGGTGTGCTCTGCCTGCCTTCTTTTCCAGTGTGGGACTGAGAGAAGGGATGGATTTTAAAAGTGGGTCTCTACCTGTACTCGTGCCAGGAATTGCCGTGATGCTGCAAGACAAAGTGGAGTGGAGTAAGGGACCTTCCAGGTCCCTTTTCCCTGGAATCTTTCCAGCACTCTGCATGTCCTCTGGCAGAATGGACCCTGCAGGATGGATCCTGCACTCCTCTCTGCCCCTTCCATCCCGACACTCCCCCTCTCAAAGTTTTCCTGCAGAGGACATTAAACCTCGATGCCTGGGAAGCTGCAAGGTTGTAGGCTGCCTAGACCACAGCATGAGGATCAGCATCGCTGTATAGTGTTTTCTACTGCATATAAGCCATTGGATTGAAAGCCACTTTCCTGAAGGACTTGTCTCAAGAGCAGGACTAACAACATTTTCAAATGATAGAAAAATTATGGGTTTTGTTTACTTGTCTGGGAAAGTGACCCTTCTGACTATTCACAGATGCCATCTGATGGTGAAATTCATTCCAGTCCAGTCAACCAGTCATATATTTTTAAGTGTTTTTTTTCAGTTAGTTTTAATTCTTTTAATTATTTTCTCTAGAAATGAGCCTGGGCTTTGGGATCAACAAGTAGTTTTTCCCCCAGTGGCCACTTGAATGGCTACTTGAAAGGGTTTGTTGGTACAAAATGGTGCAAAAAAAATCTTTTTGCTTGCTTGCCAGTTTTTCAAAAAAATAAGTCAACCAAAACCCAACCTCTGAACAGGTGAGCACTCAGCCAAAGTGAGGGAACTGATTGATTTGAGCCTCCTCACAATGCTTTTTCCAGGTCAACAGAGGATACTAATTAAAAGATCTGTATCAACACGGCTCAAATTGCAGGCAAATTAAAATTACCGGAAAGCTCCTGGAGCCTCTTCTTCTGAAAAAGGACTATGTACTATTCTCTAAAATAGATCTTCTTCCCCAGTAAGATTTCCCTACAATAAAGATCAAATCCAGAACACTTTAATGATGTAGTGGCTTGTTTACTGTGATCAGTAATCCCTGCTCCATAATGATGCTTTGAAGTTATGAACAAGTGGAAATGGAGAAGCTCTCTTGCATGGCTAGTGACCAGGGGCCAGCCGAGCGGCACACTGGGGTTTTCTTGGTAAGGGAGCAAGAGGGTGAGGAGATGAGCCCAGTGGCAGTAGAAGGGGACAGGCAGGACTCTGTGAAAGGAGCAGCGCGCTGTGGTGAGCACCGGAGGGCAGGACCGTGGTTTCCCTTTCCCGTTTGCAATCAAGTCCATTGGTACTAAAATCCCTGCTTGGAAACAGTGTGTCCGTGATGGTGAGAAGATGGTGAGCTGAGGTGCGAGGAAGGGGATGGAGTCCTGCAGCAGCAGCAGCCTGCACGCTGGAGGTGAAGCCAGACACGAGACCGGCTCTGCAAGGTGAGCGGCAGGAAAGCTGGGACTGGGCAGCCAGAGTGCCCCTTGCTGCTGGGTGGCCCTTGCCTCATCACGTGCGCCTCCATAGCTAGCTCCTCAGGGTGCACCGTCCCCAGCAGGGAGGACATGCTGCGACCATCTGCTCATGGTGGGTCTTTCGGGGCAGGCAGCACAGTAACACAATTCTCTTAGCAACTCTGTGAACTTCTGGAGAAGAGCAAATGACTATTTGAAAGGAAAAGTTTGGCCGTCTTTCTGTGGTGCTAAAAATTTATGACTAGTTCTGTTGAAGGCAATGGAGCTATTCTGGTATGGGCAAGAAGCAAATCAAATCTCTTTGCTCAATAGCAGCAACAAGAATGTGCAATCTGTCCCATCTGGCACTGAAGAAATGGGATAGAATTGGTCTTTGTTTTGAAAGCGCTGGAAATTGGAGACTTTCAAAGCACTTGCAGGGAAATGCCTATAATTTAGGAAGATTGTAGGAGAGTTTTGGTTAATGTTACTGCTAAATTACTTATAGAAAATGGAATTTATCATGTAGAAAAATGGTTGAAGGAACCAAAAAAAAAAACCCAAAAGAAATATATATTTAAGAGTGGTGTCTCTCCACTGTTTTCAGGCTGGTCTTATTTTTAACTTTCACTGAGAAATTCTGACTGTATCTGTGTATTTTTGCAAGGTCCTTAGAGATTCATTACAAATTTCTTGTATTTTTGGAGAGGGAGGGTTTTTTTAAGCTGCAACTCATCATGGTGTTTATTAGTTTTTACATGCATGTAGATTTCATCAAAGTTCTGCAAAACATTGTAATAATGACTGTTTATTTCACAAAAATGCTTTCTTGATATTTAAAAAGAGGGAAAATGCTGCCTTGAAAAAGTATTTCTCTCTGACAAGCCCTTTGTTTGAAGGGTTTAACTTTTTTTTAGAGCAGTTCATTAAAAAACTGAAAATAAAAGGATCAACGTTTAGACTGGCTACGCATGATGCTGGCAGTAGTGATCTTGTTTTTTCATGTAAGTTGTAATGGGTCAGGAAACTTGGTGTCTTCCTTACCTTTAAGGTGGACCAATCCTTCAGCAGGAACCTGCCCAGAATATCTGAGCGAATTTCTTCCACCTTAAAGAAAACATTCACTGAAGCAAAGCTGAATTTCAGAGTCAGGTAAAGACCAGGGGAGCTTACGCTGAAGAGACAGGTTAAGCAGGGATTTGTCTCACATTTCACTGAGCTCCTCTGCTCATAGCTTGGCAGAAGTGGGTACCACATGAAAGTGTGGAGTACAAGATGGTGAAAAGGGTGATGACAGATGGGTCCTATCCATACATTCTTCCTCAGATGCATTTTCACATCTGTTTCAAGGTTTGTTTTCCTATGAGCATCACCCAGAGACATCCAAGCAGGTGAGATCCTGCACTTGAAAGGCCAGGAAGAAGAGTTTACCAGGGAGGTACATGTGTGACATGTGTGGTAAAGTGTGGCTGTGTATAAATTAAAAGGCTGACTGAGCCTCCAAAGAAATATGGACTATCCTTCCTCTGTCCCAGAATCAATAGGATCTCTGGGCGTTCCTTTTCCTCCCAGGGAGAAGATATTTTTCCAACTATCTGAACTCGTGACCCAAACTTCTCCAGATCCATAAGTGGATGTATTTTGTTACTCCCCAGATGCAGCTATTTTTAATGTATGGTCCATCTGCAGAAAGCAGGACTCAAAGGCTCTGTTGGAGCTCTGGGGATGCACACAGCGCCATGGCCTTGCACTCACTTCCCTTGCCTGCGGCCTGGTGAGCAGCTCTGTGTTCCTTGGCATTAGGCCTCCAGCCCCCTGGAAACGCCGGACGGGGCCGGATGCTGCAGGGTTTCTCCTCAGCAACGGCGGGCGAGAGGAGCGCGGCCTCCCCCTGTCCTGCTGGCATCTGCAGCGTGGTGGGAACGAGGGACAAAGGCATTTGTTCCACAACTGTGCCAAGGGCCTGGAAATACCTCCGCTGAGTATCCTTGTTCTCTGAGTTACCAGCCCTGATGCAAATGCGAAAGGTGGGAAGTGGCTTTTGAGGAGAGCTTGTAGTGGATCCTATTACAGAATAAGCTTACACGTGTAAAATTCAGCCAAACCAGCAGTGAGAGTGCTGCTGTACCCTAATGTACATCGGTGTGACAGTGCAGTAGTCAAATCAGTGCCATAACTGAACCAATGAGATGAGAACTTCAGTGACAAATGACCACCTTATCATCAGTCACTTCAAACAGCAAGTGTTCATTTCAAACGACAGTGTCTCCCCACCAAGACTCTGCGTGCAGTAGGCTAAAGGAGGAGGTGTTTTTCTCCAAGCAGCTGCCTCAATTATGGCTGCCCTTTTCTCTAATAGAGGGTGTCACTGCCTGTTCTGCTTTTGGATCCTTCAGCCAGGGAGGCACCCCAGAGTAGGAAAAATGAGCAGACTATGGGTAGGCAGAAGAGGAAACAGTGATAGCTTGATCAAGGAAGAAAGGAACCTCTGCTTTGGCTCTGTTTGGATCCTGCTGGTCCAGTAGAGCAGGATCTTCTGCTTTTTTCCTGCATTAAAGTCAATCAGCAGGCAACCTTAAGCTTTCAGACCAGGTAGGTGTTGTTCTTGGAAACAGATGTGATGTGGTCATTTCACAGTAGGGAGATGGGGGATTACTAAGGAAAGCTTACTCATTCATGATCATTACTATGAAAAAAATATGCTGTTGAGATGTCAGGGATGTTATTCTTTCACTATTCAACCAATGCTGAATATGAGTTTGGTACATGGCAAAAAAAGAAAGCCCACAATGTAGAATTTTTGACTTGATAGTGGATTTTGTCATCTCTCATTAACCACTGAAAAATATTCTCTCAGGGAAGGAACTAAAATGTAGAATTTTTTCACATGATATTTAATTCATAGACAGAGATACCTTTCCATTTTTGTCAGGGTGAGAGCCAGTGAAGATAAAGAAATTAGTACTGCTGCTCACCAGACACAGGGCCATATTTGGGTAATTTTCCTCATGAGAATCAAGTTCCAGTTTTCAGACTCAACCTTCAAGGCATGCCATGGCTTAGATCCAGACTACCAAAAAGCTGCCTGTAGCTCTGGAACAAGGACAGTAAAGGAAAATCCCTTCTCAAACCATCCTAGAACTTTCTGGCTCCCAGATAATTTTTTTCTGTGTTGGAAAGGAACATTCATTCTCAGGGATGGATGTTTGCACTTTCCTCCACACCTGTGGGACCCTAAATCTTTCAGTGCTGCTGTTGGACAGCGCTGGTTTGAGAGAGGCCACTCTCAAGCACTGCAGCTACTGCTTCCTTCAATGTGGGAAACGCCTTTGTCATAGTTCCCTCTCCCAGGATGCTGAGTGGATGTGCTCATACAGGAATGCAGCCCTCCAGTGAAGGCCACATTCTTGCATCTTTTCTCTGCTAAATAATCCTGTCTCCAAGGTGTGTCAATCAGCAAAGCTCCTGCAGAGGTTGAGAGCAGTGGTAGGCTCTGTTGGGAAGAAGACGCCATTTTCTTCCTGCCTATTACACCTGTATTAAGAAGCTCTCTGCTTAAGCAGGTCATAATCGCCTGGGTGCGCTAAAAAGTGGAAAAATAAAAGGCAGAACCACATAGGGAAAATGAGGTGCCTCATGCTTCTGTTTGAGGGAATTATTACAAGTCTCTTGTGCAGACAAGGCCTGCAGGGATTTTTACCAAAAAGCCCAAATTTCTCATGAGGATTTTAGCTCACAGTTGATGAATAACTTAAATTCTGAGCTCAGAAAATAATTGGTATTAAAAGCAATCCGGGATTTACATTCTGCATTCCTAAAACTATGGAGGGCAAGGTATTACATGGAGGCTGGAACCATTTGTTTTAGTTATATTAAATGGAAATCCTAGACACTGTCTGAGTCTGGCTGTTCCTACTTCTAACACCACCTGACAGAAAGGTTATATTCTTATTATCTGGTGTTTACTTTTCTCCCTTTAAAATCTTTCAGCCTTCCAATCAGCAGTAGGCACAATGCCATGGGCTCCAAGAGACCAGACTCAAATGAGGAAAAGAAATCAGATGCAGAAAGTGGTTGCAAAAATTCATCATCAAGCTCTCTGGGAAACCCCTGAGGGCCAAAAGATTCCAGATGAAAACAGTCTATCATCTATGACAAGTAATATTTCTCACAAAGATACAGAGCAACTGTATTGTGATTCTGGTAATTCTGTCATGCTCATCCAGTTTAGCTCCCCTAGATGTTACAGTAACTGACCAGGGCTAGGGAGGGACCATTGCCTGGAGTGTGAGTGTCAGGACTTCCTGTTGGCAGGTCTGTGATGTTCTCCAAAGCACTGCAGGCTTCCCAAGCCCTGGGCCTTGCTTTATTCCCTTGGGATGTGGTTTGGGTGCAGTGTGTTGAGGTGTGAGGTTTCTGCAGGTACTTGGCAGGGTTGACAGGGGCTACTTTTACCCAGGTACAAACAGGCAAGAGCTGAAGAAGCAGAGAGCTACTCTGAACCCTTCCCTCTGCTCCTCAGGGTCCCACTGGATCCTTGCACACCTCTATTCTCACTTGTCTTGGCAGCTACTGTAAAAATCTGTCATCCCCAAAATGCAGATGAAGGCTTTATTTAGCCTGTGTTGTTGAAAAGCCTTGAGCACTTTGGGAAAAAGGTCCTTGCATGTGAACCATCTTCTACATTTACAGCAGTGCAAAGTGAAAACTTTATTTCAGGAACATCCTTGTTCTCTTTTGGGAAGCAGGAAGAGAAAAGAGCCTGCTCATGGCTGGCAGTTTAAGCCCATGTGTGTAGAGAAGGGGGCTATGTTGTTTATGAACCCTGTTGCTCTGCCCGTGCAAGGTTGAACCTTCCAACTCACCTGGTAAAGCAGGGAAACCAAATCTGCTTTTCACTCTGGTGCCTCCATAGGGATGTGACACTTGCAACAGCTTTTTGGTGACTGCACCAAATGCACCGGGCGGAATAAACAGATGCTTAAAAATAAACAGCTGCTCATAAAAGAGTCCAGGGAAATCCTGGCCTCTGCTCTTCCGATAGCCTAGGGGTCTCGATGACAAATCACCCTTGCTACCTACCTCCAGTGAATATTCCCAGCTTGTCAGCCCAGCTAATTGTTTTGGAGTGGATGTAATACATCTCCTGCCAGGGGAGGTTCACGAGGCACATGATGCTGTAAGCGATCTGCTGTTTATCTAATCTCTTCTCCTGCTGCTATCATTGCACATATATACAAACTCCCTTTATAGCTTCCCTGCAGCCACCACTCTGGTTACAGGTTTAAACAAGCCCGTGCTCGTTTCAGAGCTGTGGGTTTGTTCAGGGAAACGAACGCAAAAGCAGGAGGTTCCTGAGCAGCTACAGCCATGAGCTGGCCACGCTCAGCCCTGCTTTCAGTAGCACACGTAGTCATCTTTGCTGACATTTCTTGTCACTTGATGGTTGCTGGACTGAGATGCAGATCTGTTGCTTCTTGCTAATCTCACCTATGCAGAGATAACGTTATCTTGATCATCATATGTAAATAAGCCTTTAAAATTGACCAAAAATCCTAAATCAGATGAAGGTGAAAGAAACAGGTCACACAAGAGCTGAGTATTGATTTCTGCCAGTGAAATGGCAGTGCAGCTCACGAGATTATACGCAGGCAAACCTGAAGGAAGACAGGACCCGAACCCACCATTCAGCACCCAAAGCACATTCTTAGAACAAGCACTTCAGCCACAGGAGTGCAATAAAAGTGTGGTTTAGTTTGTAGGCCAGTACCACAAGTGACCTTTTCTCTCTGTTGCTGGAGAGAAATATGAGACCGGAGAAGGTTTTACGATAGCCTATAATCTCCCTATCACTTGTGCAGTGAGTGATAGGGTAGGCAATTAAGTTTTAATTGAAAAATTGGAGGGAACAGGGGGAAAAATCAGAAAAAATAAACGCTCAACTCAGCAAGGCACATTAGTGACAGCAGCTAATGTTTCTAATATGAGTTTTAAATCCTGAGCCTTCCTCTAAAGCAAACATATTATGCATTGTTCATAATGGTCTTAATTGGAAATATTTAGCCATCCAAATAGTATAACTGCATTTATTTGTTCAGGACCTGGATCAATATTAATAGGTCTTCTTGGGGGAAGATATATTTAGCTCTCATTTTAGAAAGCACCTACATGAAACAACTTGACCTTTTAAGCTGGGCATCTTGGTTTCCTGTGGAAACAAGAAGCTGGCCTAAAGCACTAAGGTTTGTGATGGCAGGGAAAAGAAAAAAGAAGGAGAGGACTAGGACATTTCTGGCAGAATAAATTATTTTTAGCACCAAGGGTCTGTAAGAAGTGTTGGTATCAGATAGGACCTGCAATCAGGTAGGCTGGACCTGCTGGAATGATGGGATTTGTTCCATCACTATGTGCACATAAGTGTCAGGTCTGCAGCCTCTGCTTGGGTCCACAGGCTAGAGCTGTGTGTCCCTTCCTCAGGTTGTAGCTGTGTCCTTTGCTTTTCCAGTTCCCTTCATCTGCTAAATGTGAGGCCCCAGGAGTCTCCATGAGAGCTCCCCATGTCCCACCACTGGCTGAGTTTCCTCATCTATTGTATGGATATACTGCTGTTAGCTGGGGAGGGCTCATGAAAGGCACTGTGATGTACAGGAAAAGCAAGGCTCTCGTTCGAAGGGTTAACCACAAGAACTGCTGCCACTGGCTACAACAGGGCATTATCTTTTGAGGGTAAAAGGAAAAATTAGTCATTCAGGCCCTCTTGTCCCCAGGCTAATGAATATATCCACTGCCAACGAAGACATTGAAGACATGTTAGAAAATACCCAAATATAGAAATCAAGTGGCTCAGGCTTTTATTTCTAGGATGGCGCCCAAATCCTGCTCATGCCAGTGGTAGTTGGCTCCCTGAGAGTGGTCCGAGGGCTGTGTGATATCCCAGGCTCCGTGCCGGCACCCGGCGCTGCCAGCATAAACCCCTGTCCTTGCTCCTGTGCCCCGACGCCCTGCAGGGAGCCTGTTTCTCTGCGTGATTCATGGATGTTGAAAATGGTGGGAATGAGAGGACAGGGATGGAGCAGAGAAAATAAAAGTCTGGCAGAGGCTGTAGCTCCCTACTAGTCAAGTTCATGTGTTTTTCAATGCTTTTGCGCTGTGTGACTTTTATGTTACAATTACAAAGCAATTTAATGCTACCAGCTGCTTTTATACAGAAGGTATATGTGTGAAAATCTTAAGCTGTCTGTGCATTATAGACTCATTTTTAACTCTGGTAATCCTTTTTTTCTACTCACTTGTTCAGGAAATGTGATTTTTTGTTACAATCATGAGAAAAAGAACAGGAAAAAGAAAATGGATATTTCTGATGTCTATGTTCATAAAGAGCAAAATATGTCAAATATGATGTGAAGCCATTTTGTCTTTTGCTGCAAATATTTTTTCATTGTCCTCCTGAGTGCTGCAGACCCTGATGGGATTTGCTGGGTTTCTCATCCTGGGGAAAAACCTTTTTGTAGGGTTAGGAGTTTTGTCAGGAGATGTATTTGCCATCACATCAGTTCTAAAGGGGACAGGGTCTATCTTGGCTAGAGACTGGACTGTGGTTTTCTGCTGGTAAATAAACTTCTCTGTTTCTCTTTTTCACTGTGCAACTTGATGGTAAAACTTTCAAAGAAATCTTGGGCTGACATGAAAAAAAGGACTCTCTAAGGCAAATAAAGGGAGATTTATTTTCTTATTCAGGTTTCTCAAAGGCTCCTTCTCTGTGTCCTTTCTATACACAATGGTTTTCACCATTTAGGAATGCTTTCATTTACTGTCTCAAATACCTTTCTATCTCCTGGTATCTTTCTTCAACCATAAAATAAACATCCTTTCCTTTACAGGCTCAAGGATGTGGGCTAGGGCAACATAAAAATAATTGATCCAGAATATAATTTTTTACTGATAGAGACTATCAGACCTTGGTTTTAATTAGGCCAACAGCCATATATTTGTCTTTTCAGAGAAGGTTTAGCAGTATAATGTCGTAAATATATAATCTTGTTTTTAAGCCAAAATAGCTATGCCAAATCAGCCCTAGTGTGGAGAATGTGAGAGCTTTCAGACGGGCACAGTCTGTCTCCCTTGTTGTGCAGAAATATGACTGGTGGTATGTGAGGTCTTGCACTGATATCGGGGCTCCTGCAACGGACGGGGCTGTTTTCTGTGGGACAATGGGATCCAATGAGATCCTACTGGGACCATCCTCTTCTCTCGCTGCTCGTTTGCCAGCTCTGGGCCCCCTCTCAGTGACAAGCGACTGGGCGAGACTAACCACAAGGTCAAACTACTCTGATCGCTGCCTTAGGATCCCCTCTGAAGTGCAGGAATACTTTTCTGGAGGAGAAGAGCAAACCTACCGCAGTCCTGCAGCCCAAGAAGCTGACACCAGCATTACTGAACATGGCCGAGCAGGCCTCTTGCTGCTGTTCCTTTCATTGTTGTTGAGCTCCCTAAATAAGGTGCAGCTACAATGATGAGGGCAGCTCTACACGTTATCCTGCAGACACTAATAGGCACTGATGGTCGGAGGATGCAGGGTCTCTTCATGGCCTGATTGTTAGATAATTTCTGAACAGTGATCGTGAGTTATCAGAATTTCCCTTGTGAGTTGGGGCCGTACGTGGATGGATACCTATGGCGACAGGCTGAGGCACAAAAGACAGGGAAAGTGGAGAGAGAGCCCTTCCCAGCTGCAGGGGAGGCCGGGCTGCGGGGCTCAGCGGGGCAGATTTACAGTCTGTTTC
>JAUBOD010000059.1:958591-982084 GCA_032353885.1 Nothura maculosa | reverse complement strand
GTCTCTCCTGAGTGCCATCCAGGCAGAAGACAGTGATGGGAGGTTAATTTTCAGTGTGGGCTCTTGGGTGTGCCAAGGGGCAGTGATAGGAGGGGCTGCCATCAGCACTAAGGAGGAGCAGAAGCCAATAAAACTTTTCCTTTTGAATATGTGTCTCCAAATGCTGAGGATCTTTACAGATTGGATTGGATGAAAAAAGAAGCTAGAATAGAAAAGTCTTAATGATGATTCATGAGTCAAGTTCCAGACAGAGTCACTTGGCTAAGACTGTCTAACAGGAGAGTGACAAGGCAGTGGCAAATGGACCCACAGAAGTGCTAAAAGTGACAGTAGATGTGACATTTATGTGCTAGATCAGTTCAGAGTGCAGTTCCCAAAGAAGACTAGATAAGTTGTGCGTTGAAATGTCTCTCACCCTGAGTGAGTGTTTGTGGTAGGGAAGATGGGACAGTCCTGCCCCAGCCTCATGCTTGTGGAAGGGATGAGGATACTGAAGCTGAGAACTTACATGTGATCTGTCCCTGCTGTAAGGGGGAACTTACATGTAAGGAAGGATCTCACAGTTCCTTCCTGTGTTGCTGCCATGGTTTGGGGCCCTGCCTTTGCCACAAGCAATTGTCTTTCACAGATATGTATCTGCCTCCAAGGAGCTGCAGCCTGAAAGCTCAGCTTAACTTTCTGTCTGGACTGTGAAACAGGTATTTAATTTCCAGTATAATGCACTCACTACAAAGAAATGGTCAACACTTTTCATCCAAGCTACTTTTTTTGTGGAAAATTTGGGATTTAAATGGAAGGAAAATTTCCTGGGGAAAGCGAAAACAATAACAACAACAGTCTGTTGCCTGCAGAAGTTGCTGTATTACCTAGATTATTCCCTGTCTCTTGAATTTTATGCAATTGGTTATTCTGCCTAAGCATAGTATCTGGCATTTGTCATCATGGAATTACAACTAGGCAATCCTGAAATTACTTTTCTGATAATAGTTTCAGTTGGCCAAGGCT
Organism: Nothura maculosa; assembly: GCA_032353885.1. Lineage (NCBI taxonomy): Eukaryota > Metazoa > Chordata > Aves > Tinamiformes > Tinamidae > Nothura > Nothura maculosa. Next base: position 981,079 of record JAUBOD010000059.1, on the reverse strand, counting down.
GTGTGTGTTTTGGTTTGTTTTTAACTTAAATCTCCTGTCTACCCTCTATTACCTCTGCTCCATCTCACTAGTTTGATTTCCAGACTTTATAAGGGTAATCCCTATCCTATTGACAAAAGCATGACTAAAATAAAAAGCAATGCCAGAACTAGAACAGACTGTTGAGTTATCCCTCTCAATATATCTTCCTAGGATGATCTAAGCAATTAATAACTATTCTCTGATATGTTTGGAACATTTTAGCATTGATTATTGAATAGTTCCATTTAGACAGTTTCCTTCATTTGTGTATGAAAATTTTACATGACGTAAGTGTCATAAGTCTTACGGAAGAAAAGATACGTCATCCATCTATTGCTTTTTGCTTTATCCTTATGACCTGTTATCAAGACAGCCTAAAGGTGAGAGCCCTGCATATCAAGGCTACCTTGTCCAATCTAGGCCCCTTGCCAGGGAGATAACAGCAGTGCAGTTACACAAAATATACTTTCATGGCAGGGCTAGTATGGCTTCTAGCCAAAGATTTTCAGGTTTTCCAAAATCACCATTTAAAAAAAAAGTGTGAGAAATGGTGAGATTTTTTTTTGTTGTTTGTTTGTTTAAGTAGCTATAATGAATACCCAGGCCCTGTATGCATATATTAAGTAATAACAAGTCCTCTATCAGAGAGAAGTTAATTAGCAGTCTGATACCCATCATCTTTGATGTCTGGTAAAGTCAAGTATGTATTGACACACTGAGAGGTCAGACACCTTGTAAGAGAAGCTGTCCTTGACAGAGGTGTTTTCAACTTCTTCCATGATATGGAACAGCTAATGTGTGTATATTTTCCCTTCATTTCTGGCTCTATCTTGGGCTCACTATATCAATCCTGTTGTGACTGGTCACACTGAAAATTTATCCTGTTGTCCCCCATATCTTTAATCTAGGTAATGCAAGGCTTGTTTCCCTGTTATCAAAAAGAAGAAAGCATACTTGGTAAGGGATATAGTCAGCAAACAGTTAAAACTGAGTTTTTAGGAGTCCAGCAGAACTTTGGTCATCATATGTACTGTTGTTATTCTTGTTCAGCATCTAGGCTGTGTAGCACCTTTGGGACACTATAAGTCACTCAGCCCTGACTTTAACTAGAAGGAGGCATAGCAGACCCTGCAGGATCCAGTTCCTCCATATATAGGAGAAGGAAAAAGGGCAGGAAATGGCCCTCAGCTTGAAAGCTATATTTCTGTTTAAAGAAAACAACCAAGGAAGAACAAACATGAAAGCTCCATCTCATTGTGTTGTGCATCCAACTCAACATTATTTTTCATCGTCAACCTACTTGTATAACCTTCCCTTGTGCAGAAGGAGCTGAGAAGGTTCTCCCAGCTGAAGGATAGTAGAAGCAAATTTTAGTTCTCCAATGGTTCATTCCTTTTCTAGACAGGAGAGAAACTGGCTAGGAAGTAAAAGAGTTTGCAAGTGAGCCTTTATATGTAGTATTCTGTATTCAACCAGTGGAGTTTCAGAGCGATTTCTGGCAACACATGAGGGCTCCAAAGAACACTCTTGATTTTGGTCCTGTTGTGACAGTGAGGTGGACAAAACCCCTAGTTGCAGAGGAATGGCAAGATCCACATCTCCCAAGAGCCATCAACTTCACACTGCAAACCAGGGCCTGGGATTTCTTAGTTTCAAATAAACCTGCAAGGGAAATGACCTGCACTGAGAGCACAAGTGGAGGGGGATGCCTCCATCTGAGTTTATTTTGCTTAGCGGGTAAGATCAGAAGAGGCCTAAACAAGGCTCTTTATTTTCAGATACATTGACCGTCTGCTTTGAAGTAAGCGCCAAAGAAAACAGACTCCCTCCTTCATCCCAATTAAAAAGCAATAAAGTGTTTTGTTTTGTTTTTTTAATTGAAGGTAGGAGATGTGCCAAAGAATCCATTGCCTTCATAGAGGGCAGATGTCGAATATTGTGAGGCCATATCCTCATCTGGTGTCAACCAGCATCACTCCATTGAAGTCAGTCCAAGCTCTTCTGAGCTGTGCTCTTGAAATGTCTGGCCCTTCAGCTTGCAATGCCATTCAAAGACGTAGTTCCTCAGAGCTAACTTGACAAAGTCAGATGCAAGCACAGTTTTTAGAGATAAAGGCCCAAGCTCATTCCAACTGTTGTACCCAGCCTTCTACTTTTTGATTATATCCTTCCTCATCTTGAAACTCCAGCCATGCAGAGCAGAAGCTCTTTCCAAATAGTGAGGTGCAGTGAGATGGTTGTTGCAACCTTTTCCTTATGCAGGGCACAATTTAGAGTCAGCTGAAATAGAAGACGTCATGGAGGTAAAAAACAGATTCCTATGCTGGGATGTAGCTACGAGATTGAAGTTGGCACCCAATCTAAATAATGTCTCTGTGTAATTAGGGGTTCAGTTTTAGTTGAGTAATAAATCCAGTTTCCTGCCGTCTTCAAGGCAGTTGTTCCATTGCTTGCAGTGTATCTAGTTCCAAATTTGCTAGTTCTTTTTCTGACTGCACCTCTTAGACCCTCTGGGGAGAATATAAACGTCTTGTAACTTAATTCTTGCAGTGAGTTCCTGAATAAAGGCCCAGAGAGCAGTGAGCATAAGAGAAGGGATGAGGGGAAATGATGGATAGGAGCAGCCTTCCCTACAGTCATGAAAGACTACTATTTCCTAGAATTATTTTTTTCCTCCAAGTTTCTATGACTTCATAATTAATCAAGGATAGTCCTAAAGGACATCTTTCAGGAGAGCCATTGATACCAAAGCTCAGTGAACCCCACTGCTGCTGTTTCTTTCTTTGCATCTCCTGTCCTGTCCTTCTGGAGCAAGAGAAGATTAATGCAGCCATCCTCTGGTGCCTGGCTGGAGTGATAAGGCCTTGGTAGTTCACTAGCATAAAGCAGCAGCCATGACTGTCTCTGATGTTCTGAGAGAGGTCTGCAAATGCTCCCTCCACTCATCATCATGTTTATTAGCAATAAGCCCATGGAGTTCAGCAGAAGAGCACCAAGACAAATACAGGAGAGCAGAAGAGGAACAAAACACCAGTGCTCCAGGTCTGTGTTAATTCCTAATAAGAAACCCATCCTAGTGTGAAACTTAGTATAAAATCTGAAACAAACTTTAGTATTTTCTGAGCCTCTTGCAGTGATTTTTGAAGGGTACTTAGCATCCATTAAAAAGTCACTCTGATGAGAGAGCACCAGATTTCTAGAGCCAGAGAATCATGATCTGCTACTTCAGTTATTCTCTATTCAATAATAATAAGAAAAAATACAGTAAAAGTATTTGACTTCATATCTCATGTTGGTTGCACATGCAGACAAATGAAAACATGCATAAATCTTGCCCATTTTTAGAATCCAACTCAAACTCTGTTCATTCAGTTGGAGTCAGAACTTAGGCTAGCAAAACACTACTGTTTAATGCCATTTTCAGCCTGATGCAGGCTGAAGCAACAGAAATAGAATCAGGGATAAATTTAGATCAGAAGGGACCTATGGGGCTCATCAAATCCAACTGTCTGTTCAAACAAGACTCAACTTCAGTTGAGGTTGATCAGGGTCTTAGCCAGTGCATCTTATTTGACTACTCTCCCTATGAAAGGTGTTTTCTGTATACCCAATTGAAATTATCTGCCTCTTGTCCTTTTAACATGCATCTCTGAGAAGTCTGATTTTTGCCTTTTTCTACCAGCATCTTCAAGTAGTAGAAAGGGCAAATAGTTCTCCCTCTCTCTAACCTCTTCCCAAAGCTAGAAAAGCCTATTTACTTCAGTCTCAGTGCTCTATTTTCAATGGTCTATTCTAGACCCTTGAGTGGCTTTTGTTTTGAATTCTCCAAAGGAGATCAGTATTTCTGTTGTATTTTGTGGCCCAAATGTAGGCATTTCTATTTTCATCCAGACCAAATTACATTGGAGTTTTGTGATTTTCATCCATCACTTATTGCATATGGAAGTCTTCTAGATAGTAGTTTTCCTTGTCTTATTTTACCCCTTGTTCTTCTGATAATAAAATGTGGAGGAGGAAATGTAAAATAGCTAGATCTGTGTGATCCTTAAGCCACCAACAACCTCTGCACTGATAGCATCACTATTCTGCATATCTCTACACAGTCTGGATGGAGATGAACCCTGGTGTTGTCCCGAGATAAGCAAGAAGAGTATCCGACCCATAAACTGAACAGGATGCTTGGAAGCGGTTGGGTCCAGGCATTCCTCTCCCTCCAGTCCCCCTGGGTTATTTTTTTTCAGAAGGAAGCCATTGATCTTTGGCAGGCGGACACAGTTGGGCATTCAGTCAACCTACAATTGATAGGCTAACATAAAGCAGTGGTAAACTGCCTCCAGCGATCTGGGGGTTGGGCTTTCTGGCTGCAGAAGCACCGATTCTGTGTTAATTCAAAATAACCTTTGAGGATTTTTTTTATTACAGGAAATAACAGTGATAATCGGGGGAATCTGTTAAAAATGATCCTGTGGATAATCTCATGCCAATGACATCCTGGCAGCAGGCTCCCCTCCTTCTCCCCTTCGTATGTTCATTTGCCAAGACCTTATAAGTCTCCAGAAATATCTTTTTTTCTTTTCCTTTTTCTGAAAGGAACTATAGAAACAGTAGTGAAATACACAGTAGTAGTGATTGAATTAATCTTTCTATATAAACTTTGAATCAGCACTCCCAGATGAGCCTGAATTTCAGAGAAACCTGGAGATGATAGATAGCAAAGCCTTCCTGGGATCTCTCTGAAGCTGAGTACAGCTTGTTTTTTCCATCCTATATGTCTTTAGTAATTTCTCCAGTCTACTTTTATGTATCTGAGGCAGGGAGGAGATTATTCCACAGAGGAATATCAACAAATTCCTCTTGATAGTCATGCTGTTTTATTAATTTCCTTTCTTTATCCCTTCCTATCCATCCTTTTAGCACCTCAGTGAATTTGTCTGTCCTCCATGGTATTTGCACACAGACTTTCAATATCTGCAAATAATTGCAATGTCTCCACACCTTCCTTAGGTGACTTTGCCAAGCTAAGCAGCCCCAACCACAGCAGAACATGACTGCTGAGAACCTCAGCATTGCAACACTGTGGCTCTACCAAAGTCATCCCCAAGTGATTATGTGATGAAAGACATTAGTGGTTAATATCTACAGGTTCCTTCACTTAATTGCTTTCATTCAAGCTCAAGTTTGTCCTTCCCAGGAAAAGGTTGCTCAGGTATACTGAGCTGCTTTGTGGCCACGTGTTGACTGCTCCTACAGTTTCAGCCTAGCAGGCAAAGATACAGCTAGGCCTGTTACAAATTAGGGCTGACATGGGGTGAGGTTGAGTTGTGCCTCCAGATGATGCAGCACAGGACTCTGGTGTCTGGGAAGGGTCATGGAGCAGCTGCTTTGACCACCTGTGTGCCTTCTCAGGGTCAGCTTCTTGCAGGAGCTGGAGAGGACCTTGCTATAGCTGAGACTAAAGTTAAGGTAGCTCAGAAACCTCTCACCACTCCTCAGGAAATAGAATTGCCTAGCACTTATTTCTAATACCACCAAACTCATCTGGGACATATTTGTTGCAAGAGCAAGGAGCTTTAGGGGTTATCCCGGCTATATAAGCAAGAATACAGTGGAGTTTTGTGGCCAACAAGACTCTCTGGGCTAGAAAATGATTGAGTTCTCCTAATAAGCTGAGGTAGCTGCAATATGGCCCAAATGGCATAGGATGCCATGGGATGCCATTGGATGAGGGAAGCTTTAATAATCTGAGCATGTTGGACTTAGTCCATTGCCTTATCAGCAAGCGAGGGCAGGGGCTGAAGGCTGAGAATGGACTCCAGGGTTCTCCCAGCGTTTTCAATTTGTGAGCAGGGTGGAGACATTGATTGGTGGACTGGGTGGAAGAAGGGTCCTTACATATTGGTGGTGATTTTGAAGACTGGACTAATCAGGAGACTCATTCCTGATAACAAGAGTGTTCATGGACAAGCTCAGATGGTGATGCTGATGGGTGGTCAGTTTATGCCCTTGTGTTTTTCATCCTTTTAACTGATACAGCCACAGTCTGGTACGTGAGCATGGATACATGTTTATGTATTGATTGATCTTAGCTGTCTGTACAGGTTGTGTACAGACTCTTTGTCATCACTTTGAAGCTAGTCCAATTGCATATGATTATGGCTTAATATCAGAAAGAAATGGTGTTATGTTCTCATTACATATTTGTTGGGGAGAAACCAGTCACATTATACCGACCTATGGGATCAGACTCCCTGGAACATAAGATGTGTGTGGGTGAACTTGGCCAAAGAGGCAGCCAAGAAGACCATTTACTAGCCCACCCCTGAAGAACACAATGGGCCTCTAGAGGATGGAATCGAGGGGCCTGCACAAATACTTAGAAGTTATTAACTTTTTTTTTCAGTGCTAGAATTTTAAGCCTCATATCAATTATCCTTCACCAAAGAGTCTTTTACTATGGAAAAACAATTACATGCATAGTGGGAGCTTTCCCGACTCTGAACCGAAGCAGCAAGGGTGTTGAAATTTTAATGAGGACCTTCTTTTCATGCAGGATTTCTCAGGTGTTGAGTTAAACCTCTGCTAATAAAAAACAAACAAAACCAAACATGAAAAAAATGCCCCAACCCTAAGTTCTCTCTCTTTTTAAACCTGAGGCAAGAACTTAGTATCTTATACTATCATAAAGCCTCCAGTTCTGAAAAGAGCTGTGGAGTTCTTACATGGAGAAGGGAACAGGCACATTTTCCTGTGCAGGAGAACAGCGATACCGTTTGTCTGACCATGCAGCTAGAAGTTAAGTTCCTACCAGTCTGGTTGTTTTAATCCTCTATGAATGTGGACAAGGATTGACACTGCCAAGAGCCCATCACGTAGAACCACTTTCCAGAGCAGTGCAACAGTTTTCATCAGCTGGCACCATCCAGATGGAGACCCCTTTGGCAAGTGGGCGTCAGCCAGGGGCCTCGTTTTTAGACACCTACATTTGGGCTGTCGGGCTCTCAAACTAAAGGGAGTTTGTCTGTGTCTTTGTTCAGCAGCTGATGTACGTTGGAGATTAGATTCTGTTGATTTTCAGTTGAGTTTAGGAAATGCTCCCTGCCCATATAATCTCAGTATCATTCAGGATCTGGGACTGTAAGACTTGAAAAAAACTTGGCCCACCTAGTGGAGCCTTTCAAAATCAAGGCCTATTCTCTCTGATATTTATATTATTCTTATATTATCCTTATTATATTATTATATAATATTATTATATTCTTTTATATTAATTCTTATCCAGAATCCACATTTCTAGAACATAATCCTGATTCTTCTGAAGTCAACAGCACTTTTCCCTTTGGCTCCAATGATACCTACGTGTCATTCCTTATAAAGAAAGGAAAAGATGAAGTTATTTTTCCAAGTCAGTAAACCTTTCAGCTCTATTGTAGCAGTAGTAAAGACTCAAAAGACAATTTATTTCTTTTTTTTTTTATAATTTTTATTTTCAGGCTATTTATAAACAAAGGGATTTCCTAATGTGCTTTACAGATGTTACCTGCTTTTGATATAAGTGTTGGGTTCCAGGACACTGAAGGTGTATGAGCTTTTATCATGTGCTCTCGAGCACATGATCACTGATGAGAGCAACTGCTTATTTGGCTAATTCAGAAATAACACAGTTTGAAATCAGTACTGAACTCACACGCTTTAGTGGAAATCAGAACACTTTCCTTTCTGTTTTCTCTTTAATCCTGAATGATGATTCATGTAAAAGTAACGTTTGGACTGAAGTCGGTGTTTGTCAAACAAATCTCTGCACTCCTTTTTGGGACTATGAATCTAATATTTTTAGGTTTTGCCACATCCAAACAATATTGTCCCATTAAATCTAATTATCCACCCCTGGGAAAAATAGCCTATACCTTGAGGCTTTTGAGGAAGGGAAAATTCCACAGATGCACCTGGTCAACTGGTTACACATGAAGGAAATGACCTCCTGACCCTTTTAGGTGTTCTGAACATAAAACTTGTTTAACCCTCTCTTACCTGCACAGTCATAAATAGTATTGCTGCTCACAAATCTTTGCAAATCTTGAACAAAATCATGACAATATTTGACTGACCTTCAGCAGAAAAATTTCTTCTAGGCAGTATGAGGAGGAGCTTCAGAATTTAGAATTGACTTAATTCTCAAATTCCTGAAGGGTTAGGACCTGCCTTATACTTTCTACATTGGAGCAGACTTTAACATAGCAGGATCCTGGTCCATTGTGGAACTCTGTGGGGTGAGTGCTCCGCACATGGTGCCAAGTCAGCCAAACACACGCTGTAGCCATGCTGTCACATTCAGCAGGCTGTCTTACTGCTCTTTCCTATGTGATAATTTATTTTCAGCATATTTTTGTCCTAATGAGGGGATGTGGTGATTGAAGGCAGTAAATTAATTCTGTTTTGAGTAATTTGACCAGTAGTTTATGGCTGAAGTATAACAATTGCAAACCTTCATATGAGAAAATATTGGCCTTGGCTATGTAGTGAGAGCTATCCCAAAGTTGTGCTTTAAAGGAAGGTCTGGTTAGAGAAGGAGTCCTCATTTGTATATCTCACCTTCGTCCAGCTCATTGCATATGACGTGGTAGAAGGTCTCAGTACTTTTACTGCACTAAAAGTACTACTCAGTAGTACTCAGTACTGTTACTGCAGTAGAAGTACTGCTCAGTACTGTTACTACACCCATTTTGGCTCCCTTACTTCTGAATTTGACTAGCTAAACTAGTTGTGAAATAGGGAGTTTTTGTAAGTGGGATAATCCATAGCTTGGTGTCATTTATCACTGTAGTAAGTCAGAGAAGTGAAGTGTGAAAAACAAAGAAGAGAAGAAAGAAAAAGATGCTGGTCTGAGACATCTTTCCTAAGTGAAATTAATTTCCTAGATGAAATTAATTATATACCTCAGGTATATAATTGACTGTTTTGCATATCTGTCTGAGGCTATAAATGAGTGATAACAAGGCATAAGAAGTCTATCTTACACTGTTTTGCACTTCAGCTTTAGAATTTGACCCACATGAAGAACAGGAACTGCTATTACTGTCTAGAAGGAGAAAAAAAAAAAAAGAAAACTAAGGGAAAACAGTATTTTCCCATATAACCAAAATATATACCTCAGGATACACATGAATAATGAAGTATGAAAGCCCAGCAGTCAGGAGAGAGACTGTGAAGATGTGTCGGCCAGTCGCAAGCCATCCATCGTGCAGGGCGCTCTCACGTCAGGGTTACAGGTCTGGGGTTTCCCATGAGAGCAGGAGCCGGGTTCTCATGCCGGGAGAGCAGAGCCCGCCACGCCGGCAGCAGCAGTCCTGCCTGCTCGGAGAAGGTGCTGTCATTAATTCCATTGCTTCTATTTCAGGGTGCTCGGCCTCTGCTGAGATGGCTTGTCCAAGCTTAGGGGGATCCTGAGGCAAAGGCAAAACTTTCTTTCCAATGGAATCTTTCATAGAAGGGATTAAAAATAAAATGAAATAAAACATGAAAAGCAGCCATTCCCATCAGAAAGCTGTCCTCATCCAATGTGTGGTGACACTGAATGCCATATCTGGGAAGAGCTCTGCAGCACAGAAGGGAGCACAGAGGCCTTTCTTGAGCGTGACAACGCTTGCCACAGTGGGTGACACCAGCTGAGGTTATGGGGCTTTGTACCTTTGGTGCCCTCTGCTAGCTGGCCAAATGAACCTGGAGGGGCTGCCCTTGGTATGGGCGCAATGAGACAGGCTGCTCCCCGAGGGTGAGGGAGGCTGTGATGGGGCTGATTCTGAGCCAGTGCCCACTCCTCAGTGCTGTGAAGAGCTGAAAACTCACGTTGCTTCTTGCATGGGCTGCTTAAATAACAGCTACTCCCCCGGGTAGGTGAAATGCCCTCCCTTTTAGATGCACCACTTCCTGGGGCAGGGGAAGATGTGGAGAGGATGAATGGGCTGCACATTGTTGCATACAGTTGTCAGAGCACAGATAGTATTTGAAATGTGCACATTCAAGTGGATTTACAAAATTCTTCTGTGCTTTGACACATCATTAAGTGGTGGGTTAAAAAGTCCAAAAAGAAACTCTCCAGAGAAATCAGAAGTAATATCATGAAGCGAGTACCTTTATGGAATGGTAAATTCATGAGGAGGCCCATGAGCCTCCAGGAGGCTGGAGGCCCATGAAGGTACCCAAGTGCTCCCCTTCATTATGAGGGCAGCTGGGCCTCAGTGCTGCCTCTCTACTCAGGCCCAGATGCACTAACAAGAGTGCAGGGGAGAAGTGGTGTGGGTGAAGTTGTTTGCAAAGCAGTAATGATGTTGAGAACTCAGACTATACACAGAGCTCATTTCTGTAGGATTTCCAAATCCAGCATTGCAAATCAGGAGGGAGCTGAAAGATACCAAGCACTGTGAGGTTCCTTTTCAAAATACATTCTTCATTTGGTGGGAGTGAGGGAGCTTGGACTGTATCTTCTATTTGTTATATTGTACTTCTCTCTAATATCCAGTTTCAGAGGCGAAGGAATGTCTGTCTTCTGATAATCCCAGGGTACAAACAGAGTAAGAACAACCTCAAGGTGGATGTTCTGTGCTGAAATAAGCTCCACCAGCTTAGGGCGAGGAAAAGCAGCAGCAGAACATTACATCCCTCCCATCCCAACAAAACATTATGCTGTTGTATAAAAGTTGCTTCTCCATTTTCATCAGGTGACATTAGCTAAGAAAATGACTCCAACAGATAAAACGCCGGGCTAGTGCACAGCCTCTGTTCCAGTGTCACCATCTTTTGCTGACACAGGTTCCTTCCCGGCTTGGATATCTGACGAGCACACGACACACCAGCTGGCTGCTCTACGAACACAAGTAAATATATGTGGAAATAAATGTGCTGTTGCAACGCCTTACAAATACATCAAAGCGTGCTGCACTACAGCTGGGATTTCTCTCCCTGCCTTTTGCCAGGAGCCTGTCAAAATTCCAGCTTCTTCTCCTCAGTCTCTTCATCCTAAATGCGTATTTCTCAGTCCTTTCCCCGCCATTCAGAAAATAAGTTAAATAGCATATTATTAATAATCTTTGAGTTTAATAGTCATACTATTATGGAAAGACTGAAGAGAGGTTATTCCATATGTCAATAATTTGCCCACTAATTCTTTTTCCTTAGTGTCACATGAGCATACAAAGAATCTTTATTACTATTTCAGTTAAATGTAGTTCTCAGGAAAATAAGAGGCCCTGACTAGAGCTTGGGGATAGTTCTGGCAGGGAAAATGAGAAAGAACACGGCATTTCAATCTCAGACTTCATATTTAACAAGTGATATCACCTTGAGCTGTTGGCTGTCTTAGGACTGGCCCAAGAGCCATGTCTGGAGAGGAACAGGAGAGCAGAGCATTGAGGGATCCTGTTCTGGACCTGGCGCAGAAATGTTCAGGTCTCCTGTAAAAAATGTTAACGCTACATTGCAAACGATTTCCTGTAGTCTTTGTGACGGGGTTTGTGCACCAGGCTCTTGAGAATCTCTGTGTCCAAAAATCTTCCCTTGGTAGATTTCTAGGGATGCAGCTGGGGGGGAAATTGGGTTCATCCCATTTGTAGCAAAAATTACTGCAGTCTCCGTTAATTCTCATTTCCTCTGCTAATCATTTCTTTCCGACAAAGTGCTCCGTGCACTGCTGCAGTGTAAGGGATATGTTCCTAGCCCCGCTGCCTCGAATCTGCTGCCTGTTTCTGCTGAGCCAGAGTGAGGCTGGAAGCAGCGCGGCCTCTTGTCATCCTCAATTTCTTGAACAGTTGGTTCCCATCCTATATGCTTTTTGGATAGTTCTTACATATTTGAAATTCAAACCTCACTATTCCTTATGCTGGGACATACCACTGGCTGCAAGTACGATTCTGCATGCAAACTACTTATAGAATTGAATGCAGGAACCAGGAGTCCTTAAATGCCTCTAGAAGCATCTTAATCTACTCCAAAGCATTGGTTAAATCTCTGAACTTTGGAAGCTCATGAAAGCTCTGGATTCATTGTAGGTACCCATACAGACCTCACTGATGTTTTTTTTAGCTTAGCTTTAGCTTTTTTAGCACTGATGTTTTTACAACTATTGAGAACAGTTCTCTGTCCTCAAACATCTCCCCTCTGCATCAGTCTTAAAAAATTCTGGTGCAAACAAGGCCTGGGGCAGGAGAAAGTTTTTTAGGGTCCGTAGGGAGATGAGTGCACTAAAGAGGGGATCTTCAGAGGTCATTCTTGCTCAAATCAGGTTGCTTACGAGGTTGGTTACAATTAAGAGGAGTATTCCTAAGTTTCCTTTCATAACTATCGACAACGCTAATGCAGATGCCCAAGTCTTCCAGGTCAAGGCTGCCTTTGCAGCACCCTGTGAGTAAATAAAGAGATGTCACTCTAAACATACTGTAGTTGCTGCTATAGTTACTGCTCTGGACTGCTTGGGTCTCAGCTACAGTGTAAGTCTGCATTTCAGAGCCACTAGCCTCAGCACGATGCCTATCTGTAAGGACTGGTAGCAATTTCAGTGTGTGTTTCTGAGCAAATGTTCTCTCTGAACAAGTGCCTGCCCAGGGTTTGCTGATCTCTTGGATCACAACCGTTCATTCCGAGTAACTCTGCAAATATTTGGGTATGGTCAATTCAGAGTGAATGTCCCTTTCCTTTGGGTTTACACTGGTATGAGCAGTGCAGAATTGTACCCACTGTGCTGAGCTCTGCTCTCCATTACTGATGTAAATTAAGAGGGGTGTCAGTGGAGGGAAAACCAGATGGAAGTGAGATCAAAATAAATCATTTCACTTTTTCATTTCGACACTTCAGATCACAGATGGGAGAGCTGGGATGAAGACAAAATATGACAGGAGGTTACTTGAACATCTGGACCCAAAACAAATGCTTCTTTATGTAAAATAATCTTCAGCAAAGGATGCCTAGGAAACAGGAAAACTGGATCCAATCCTGGTCCCACGCTCTTGTTCACGTCAGCAGTGCTGTTCTGATGACATTATAAATGTCATGTCTGAGATGCATCCGATAGTAAAGGCAGTTTTAGAAGCTTTTTCTGAATCTTTTCTGGTAGAATTGGCTATGCCAAAACAAACTTTGCAAGGATTTTTCAGGCAAGACTCAACCAATATTTGAATTCTTTCTTCGAAACCACAAATATCTGAAGTTTCCAACTCCTTACGACAGCCACAAAGAAACGGGCACCTAATTTTAACATAGCTGTTAAAAGAGCACAGCATTTAAGGTATCACTCTTGTCCAATTGCCTGTCCTGAACCTCTCTGTGAGAAGCGACTGCTCCCCAGAGAGCAGCTGTCATTTAGATGGGCGCTCTTGATGCCTTGCAGCACGAGGCCAAGCTGCTGCTTGGAAATGGTGTTAGTGAACCTGGTCGAGGAGCATTTACATGGGCTGCTCTCACAGTTGAGTAGTAGGAGGTGTCACATCTGGCACAGGAAGCAGTACAAACCCATGGAGTAAGAACTTCTTAAAACTGCAGCTTTTTCTGTGATTTACCAATGCCAGTAAATTTGTCTCTGTCAGGAGCTTTTATAGGTAATTTTGTGACCTTACCCAAAGGACAATGTGTATGTGGAGCCACAAAATCCAGCTTCCTTGGGAACCAGATTTTTTTCTGAGCAGTTATTTGGGAAAAGATGAGAATAGGATGAGAACAGAACTTAGTTTGTATACATTTTTAGGAAACAATGTGATAATAAAGAAGGTCTTTGGATTGCAGTGAAGGAATTTGGATAGAAGATTAGTGTGGACCAGCTCTGTGTATCTGAGCATGTGTTTATGTTTATGCAGAGAAGGGCAAACAGGCAGCCGAGCCTCTACCCAACTGGAAATCTCTATGTGATTAAAGAAAAACGTTGTGCTCTCCTCACTACCATTAAGCAGGGTTCTCCTTTATACCACTGTCATTGATCAGGAAGTGATTTAAACCATGTGCTGTAGCCAGTAACCTCTGATAAATCAATGCCTTTTCAAGATGTTGTTTGTTATTGAGGAATACTTAACACTGCCTGTTCCACCACATCTTAGTGTGGAAGCTGAAGCAAGACCACAGGACTGGCAACAAAGATGGGGAAGATATTAATGTGTCTGAGACCCTGCACCGCAGGTGACATTCTGCACACACATGGAGATGGAAAGTCCTCTGTACTGAAGGCCAGATATGCATCTGCAGACATGCACAGGCAAAAATCATCAGCTGCGCTCAGTCATTTCTGTGCTGGTTAAGAGGCAAGGTGACAGAGCTTCCCCTAGATTTACACCACTGTAGGGGGCCTGGCAAACCCGGCTGGAAATTGGAGCTTAGCCTGAAAAACTGCAGAATGAAAAAAAAAAAAAAACCCTCAAATATGATGATAGTAAGACAGTGCTGATCTTGTAGATTCCTTAGGCTTGGATAGTTTTTTGACCTTTTGGTGGAATTGCCTGAGGGTTTATATGCTTCAAATTCATAGATCACTCTCCTCATTTTACTGCAGACATTTAAATAAGGAAATTGGATAAGATCTAGGTTTCAAGAAGCTCTAGCTGAGGAACATTCTCAGCTGGAGGCTCATTCAGTCCCTGAAATGGCAGGAATTGGGAATCAGTGCAGAGAACTTTTTGCCCGTTGCTTCTTCAAGTACCAAATCCTGAGCCATGGCCCACAGGGAGAGGCCATTTTGTGCCCAGATGCCGTTCAGGTGAGGCACGTGCCTGCAACGCAGACTGCTGCATGGTTGCTCATTCAGATTCAGATACAACTGCATTTGTGCTTTGTATTTCAGCTGATGTCCGTTAAAGGAACCAAACTTAAAATACATGAAGGCCAAAGGTAGAGTCACCAGGATAGACACATTATGTACAGTGTAGGCCTGTTGTTAAATGCTGTTAATTGCCTTGATGGGCTACCCTACAGCTCTCACTGGTTTCTATTGTGATCCCAGCCTCTGTTCCATGTCTGCAATGGAAATATTTATTCGTTATTTATTTTTGTGTGAGAAAACATGTTTCCATTCTGAGCCTCTAGATACTGCTTGGGTGCCCCCCTGACCTCTCCTTGCAGACCCGGCCCATGTAAGTGACCAGATGAAGGAATGTGAATGAAGGAAGTGCCATAAAATAGAAATACTGCTGGCTCGTAAATTCCCTCTGCCACAGAAAGATTTCAAAATAAACACAGCTACAATCACATAGGACAGCATAACTCTGCAGTGCAAAATTCATCACAAGCTCATGCAAAGGAGAGAATCCTGACATTGAGATGAGACTCCTTCAAGAGTCCCTTCCCTGCACGGTCTTCTGCCCCAAAGGCCTACACAGTGCGAGTCCTTGGACTGACCTATCTTAAACCTCCTACCAATCATTTGTCACCTCTCTTCCAACAGTGAGTTGCTTTTGAAATGTCTTCCAAGCGACAAAGAAACCAGTGATAAGGAATCTGGATATACTTCCAGTGTAACTTGTTTAATTTAGTATCATACACACGAGCCCTAAAACAAAAGTGCTCTTAAACAACATGAGGGAAACCTCACTTGGGAATCTCAGGCCAACATCAAAGCTGTGTCCTTCACAAGAAGTTTTGCCTCAAAAGCTGAAGACAGATAAAAGTCTTTGTCCAGCTTTCATCAATTCTCATGTACTCCTTTAAAAAAAATAAGGCATGAAAGGCAATGACCCATTTCTTCAAGGACCCCCTCACCTTCTAACGAAAAGATTGTGTTAGTGTATATAGAGTTGCCCTTGTTTTCAAGACCTGAGAAGAGCTTGTCCGCCAGCAGGCCTGTCTGTTTCTATCAGCTCTATGAGCCGGTCTAACGGAAGTCATTAGTTTCACTGCAGACTTCACCTGCTTTCTCTCTGGGTTTTCCTGAACTCCCCAGTCCAAAACAAACCGACTCCATCCAAGGTAGAAGCTGAAACACCTTTCTTATTCAAGTCACAGGGATTTGGTGGCCTTCATTCAGGATCAAATTTTAAAAGATACCCAGGTCTGCATTCCATGGCATGTAAGTATATATGTCTGCAGCGTCTGGGATTCTGAAGATGAGGGCTACCAGCTACTGGCAGTAGCTGGTCAGAATTTCCTAGGCAGATTCAAGCATCTTCTCAATGCTGGAATTGCTCAGCCTTCCCTGCCCTGCAACACTCACAGCAGTGCTCTGGTTCTGCTCCAGGGACACTTCTGTCTCTGCTCATGAAGGCTCAAGGCCTCTTATTTCTGAAATAAGGTTATCCAGATACGAGAGAAATGTCATCTCCCTTTAAGAAGAAGTAGAGTTTGTTCACACCGCTTCCTCTCGGCTTCTAGGTGCAGTATTCTGCTGCCAGCCTTCCATGAGAAGAGGTTTCTGCTTGGTCTGGGAGCTTTTTGAAGAATTTTCTTCTAAAACATGTTTTTCTTCTAAAACAAAAGCCCAATCTGATGGGAAATGCACACAGACCCAGCTAACAACTTCCCAAGCGTCATGGGATATCGAGAATTGTGACTAAATTGAGTTAGATTCTGAAATGCAGGCAAAAGCATGTATTGCAACCTCAAACTCGGACACAATCTCATTAAGAAACCGGTGTGATTAATTAATGGAATTAAACTCTCAAACACAGACTGATCGTTATTTTCCAACATTTTTGAGGCACTAAAGATTTTCAGAAGTTGAAGGGACATCTTATGAACTCCTACAATTGATTGAAATTAGGAAAAAAAAATCCCTTTTGACACAAAACATACTGCCTTTCCACCGAGACCCAATATCCTCCCTCTCTTCTCCCCTGACTCTGCTGTTTTTATCTATAAATAATTTGGTTTGTTTACTCAGAGAAAAATTTAATGTTTCTGAGGACAGTAAGACCTTTTTCTTCTGTTCATCAACCCTCCAAATGTCCACTGAGAAAGCTTTGATGAGAAATTTTCAATCAACTCCAATAAAAAAGAAAGAAAAGATGGGGGAGGAAACTATGAGGGTTTTTTTCTTTACTTTTTTTGAGAGACACACAGAGTTCCTTAATATCGGTTGTGGGAATGAAGAAAAAAAGGTCCCTTTGATCTGAAAGGATTCCTATAGTTTTCCTGAATTTTGCCAGCTGCTCCAATTCTGCACTTCCACTCAGACAAAACCCTACATTATGATTGATTCTGAAACCAACATAAACATTCCTGTGCCCTTTTAGCCCTGCTGTTAGAAGACAGAGTATCAGTGGAGCTGAGAATTTACTCAGTACGTCTAAATGAAGTGTAACCTTCCAGAGTTCGATGGCACCAGCTAGATAAGCCCGATCTTGTGGAAATATGATGAAGGATGACAACAAAGATCGCATGGTGGGGCCACAGCTAATAGGTCCTCTTGTACTTTCTGTACTAACCCTTAACTAACTAATTTCTGTATTAACAATTTTCTATACTTTTAGTACTAGCAATTTTCTATACTTCTAATACATAAAATTGGACATATAAACCCCACCAAAGTTCGTAATCGTTAACACTGCAAAACTTCACAAAAAGAATAACTAAAAGACTTTCTCTTGAAAATCCTGAGAGAGAAGGATTATTTTTCTGTCATAGAATGTATCATGCAAAAACAACTGGGGATAAATTGAAGAATAAATTGAGTCAACAAAATAAGAGAAAGTCCATAACCATTCAAGCATCCTGGTTCTGGAAGAGTCTGCCAGCAGGACGGGAAGATAGAGGCCTAGAATCAGAGGGATCGTGTGACAGCTGGGCCTGGACTCAGCCCAAAAGATCCCTCCCTGTACTATTATCTTCCATCTTGATGTACATTTTAACTCACAGTTAGATTGTTCTTCAAGCGTTAGCTCATCTGAGAATGTCTGGATTAATAATTAAATGATTTCTGAGAGAATGTGAGAAAGGAGCTAATGCAATCTGGAGATCGCACAGAAATGCCTCAAGAACTTCTGTCAGGACAGAGATACTCCCACAGACCAGATGATACAACCACCTCCTCTTCTGGGGACAGAGATTTCTAACCCCTCCTTTCTGAATGCAGGGACATTTCTCAGGATTTTGTGGGATATCATGAGTAAGGGTGCAGGTTTGGTGTGCCCCTGGATGGTACCAATTCATACGCATCTCCAAGGGGTCATGCAGGACCCACACTTCTAGGAGATTCTTCCGATGAAGGGTAGCACCTGGAAAGTGTCTCAGAGAAAGAAAAGGCTCAGAAGAGATCTAAGAGGTACAGAATGGTAGAACAGGCTAGAGCAGGCTACAGATGAAAAAATGGAAAGGCAGAGACAGAGTAGGACAATACAGACAGAAAAAAAAAAACAGCGGGATTGGGAGAAAATAGAGAGGGGAAGGGGCAAAATAAAGGAAAAAAAAACCCAGAAAACAGAATATGAGTGGGTGGACTAAATGAAGGGGTGAGAAGGAGGAGGAGAAACTGAATGAGATAGGAAGTGAAGGAGACTGGTCAGAGAAGCCAACTGTTGTGCACGTCTTGAGCAGTCGCTGCATCCCCTGGCAGTGGGAATGGAGGCTGACATCCCTGAGTCAGGCCCCAGCATAGGAGCCATGGTAGCTCTTGTGCAGTTGTCCACACTCCTGCCACACAGCAGCCTCCTGCTTGTTGCTCTGTGCTATTTCTCCGTATGAGTGGAAGCCTCCCCCTCTCTTCCACACTTACAACCCTGACAGAGGATGTGTTTGGGAAATTCCCGTTCCTCTTGCTCTGCAGCATCTGGAATTAGGGCTGAATAAAGCCCTTCAGGCTGGGAGGTTTTGGAAGGAAGCCCCACACTCACTGGGCTCTTTGCCAGCAAGTTAATCCCTTTGTATTGACCCTTCTAGAAGCAGCAGTCCCAGGCCACCAAGGATCTGATAGCCTTGAACTCTCTGTGCCTGGAACTGGTCTTGCTGCTTTGGCGTGTCGATCTCTTCCCAGCAATTTCCTCTGAGGCCCCACGTGGTGGAGCAGGGGCAGCAGATATCAGTCATATCTTTCTTCATTTTATCAATCAATGCTCTCGTGCAGCTGTCATTGTATCAATCAGAATGGCAAAAACTGTGCCATGTACTTCAGCTGCTTATGTTTCTGTTGCTGACTAGATGTCTGTGTTTAGGGAACTGACCCTACTTATTAAGGTCTGTGAGGTGCTAAGGCATTGCTACAAACAATCCTGCAGGAATATGCACATAAGGACATATTTTATGTAGCTAGCTCAGCTGACTTCTTTTTCCATAATAGTGTAGACCTGTCTCGGGCAGGTTTGCTCCCACTGGCACTCGTTAGGAAGGGCGCAGAGATGCATCTGCCACCTGTTTTCTTCAAAAATAAAAGTTGGGCCCAAGGGGTTTTATGACCTTTAAACAACATACTCTTGCATCCCAGCTGCAGGCAGTCCACCTGGTCAGGCTGTTTGCTTGGGAGGGAAGCTACCTTCTGTGAGAGATCTGAAAGGCTTTTGTTCCACTGCTTCTATGTCAGATCTCCTATTTAAGAGCATGCAACACATCCAAGACATGTAAAAGAGCCCCCATGGAATCAATGAGGCTGTAAATCCAAGGAAAGCCTTCCTGTGACATTTAAGAACTAGTACATCAGGTACTAGCCACTCATGTGCAGGAAGGATTGGTCCAGCCACATCCCTTTTTCCTTCTTTCCCCAATTAGAGGAGCAAGGAACATTTGCTATGTTGTTTGGGGAAAGGGGTTTGCAAGGAAATAGCATTTGTGTCCTTGGATGGGCACACTGCACAAGTTCAGTAGGCTCTTTACAGCAAAATATGGTTAGCTGCAGTTTGCCAGCTGGACACAGGAGGAAATGCCATTATCAACCCCTGGATTTAGCATTCTAGGACAAATTGTGAAAATGTGATAACATATCCTAAAGCCTCCCTTTGCTCTGAATTTCCTGGTTATCTGTTCTGGCAACTCTCCCATTTTAGCTTTCCCCATGAGGTTATTGATTGGTATTTATTGCTTATGGATACTGCAGTCAGCTCCTGCCATGAGGAAAAGGAGGGTACAATATTACTCTTGTTTCCAGGTGTTCCTAACTTTATCCTCAGGGCAGACATTTACTATTTCCACAAATTCCTTCTTCAGCTTTTTAGTTATTGTAGGACTTGGAGAAAGCTATTTACAAACTAGGGGGAAAAAATAAACTATATTTTGTTTTCTTCAGCCACAGGGGAACAAAACAGTTAACTAAGCGGGTTTATATCTATTTTTTTAATTTCTGCTGACACTTCCAATTCCTCACTCAAATCAAATAACGTGAAATGCTGAGTTAGGAGCTCTAGCTGTAGAGCTCTTAACCTAGATTCTTGGCCATGTGTCGAGTGGGCATGCTGCAGAAGCAGCAACTGTGCTTGCCCTCTACCCTTGAGCATTTGCTATTGACCATTGCTGGGGTCAGCATTTTGGTGTAGACCTTTAATCTGAAATGGGTTGGCCTTAATACTGCTCTTACTTCCTGCACCTTCCTCTTTGTTCTTTGCTCTTGCCATTTCTAGCGCCTGCCAGCTAACCATGCCCTGTCAATGGCATCCAGCCCTTCTCAAGCCTTTATTGGCTGTAACATGGCAAGCCTGGGTCAAACAGCAGTCCTACCTCAAAGCACTCATCATGCTGGGACCTGCAGCAGGGCAGGATGAGAGCTATTGCACCAGGTGAGCTTGAGTTGGGCACTTCACAGCACGTGGGGGATTTCAGCAGCAGAGCTGTAATGAATGTCAACATCTCTGGGCCGCGTTTGTTCCACAGAGCTGGAGCTAGGCCAAGGATCAGCCCCCCAGCTTGGAATAGGCAGTCAGACCTACGTGCACACACTAAACTAACACCAGAAATAGTTTTAAGTCGATTGTGGTACAGATGTTGGGGAACTGATAGTATGCATGTGTGAAGGGAGTGACTATCCTAAATTTAAACACCTACTTTATTTTCTTGGGGGTAGCTGATGTAGTAGAGCTTAGCTTAATGTTTCTGAGATGAAACAAGATAACTTTCACATGTCTTGTGAAAGGGAAGCTCCGGGCTAACAGGCAAGTGTTCTAAGCTATGTCTGTTCACTAAAAATGTGAGCAATCACTATAGAATGGAGAAATGCAAAATTACCTCACAAATTTTCATCTAGCTTGCCATACTGTTTAGATCTCAGCATGTTCCACTAAATAAAACAAGTTTGAAGATCCAGTTACTGCGCTCATGTGGTTATGAACATATTGATTTTTCTGAGGTCAGAAATTCTGAATTTTTGCAACCTCTAAAACTGAGATTGCAGGCCCTTCTCATACCCTTCTCACTCTTCAAAAACATTCACCATTTCCCTGACTGTGTCCCAATCTAGTTAATTAAAATAATAGCTAAACTTATCACCATAAAATTCTCTCTAAATGAGTCTGGTACCTGTGTGATCACCAAATTGCTTTTAGAGAGTTAACAAAGCCATGAATGCTTAAAAATATATGAACATTTCTGTATCATCAAATATCTGACCCTATCTGTAAACTGAGATGCAAAACCGTTTTGGGTGCTCATGATATAGAACAATGATAGAACTTTTATGAACAGATTAACACAATGGTATGAAGTTGTTAGTCAGAAACAACCCTGCATTGTGATCAAAATTGTATAGATGGCTTTACGGTCCTTCTCCTGGTCTTGTAACTGCATTACCCTTTGATTCCCTTTCTGGCTGCTTTAAGTTTTATCAGCATCTCAAGATCCATGAAGATGAATGTGCAGCCCAGTATACATAGTCATGATCTCCTGAAACATACACTCAAGTCCAAGTTCTGAAGCAAAAGTTAAGAAAAACTGCTATAGCCCACAAGAGCAGACTTCATCTGAAAGCAGAGAAATGAGCAGTTGATCTGTCTACTAATATTTTGAGTGGAGGTGCTGGTTATTGGTGTGCGTTTCAGGAACTCATTTCTGACTGAATTTTCTCTCCCAGTAAGGTAAAACTGGTTTGTTTTACAAACTTTTGAAGACTTTGTTTTATGCAATCAGCTATCAGTTATATGAGCAGGTACCACACTGAGTATGATGCAACTTTTGAGAGTAAGGAAAGAATAGGATTTGGTGTGTCAATCTCCCACAACCCAGTTAGGTTCAGCCCTGTAAGACACATGTCTTCTCTGTATGACTGACAAATATGTTAAGTGATGCAAATGGTTGTTTATTGCAAACTAAACATTTTTACCATCTGGCAACTTTAGATGACAAATGTCAGCACAGTTCCAGCAAATGAAACATTTCCATCACCATAAACAAGTTTTTTGTTGGATCTCACTTCACTGTGCGACGAATACAGCTGCTTGCAGCCAGGAGAGCAAGGCTGTAAATACAAAATAGATGTGGTTTGTGTTAGGGGAGCCCATGACTGGGTCACTCAGGGGCAGCCCCAGTCCCACCTGGCCACCCCAATGGCACTGTGCCATGCCCACCACGAGGGCCTCCCTTCCAGCCAATCTC
>JAUBOD010000059.1:934435-947890 GCA_032353885.1 Nothura maculosa | reverse complement strand
TCATGAGCAAGTGTTTATTCATATGGATTCTTTCTTTTTTTAAACCACTGTGGATAGATCACACACACATTCTCATTGTGCCTCTGCCTTTGCATTTGGTGGAGGACAGTGAGAAAAAAATGTAAGTCCCAGCTGAGAAATAATTTCCTTCAGCAAAAATGGCAAAACCAGCTGTGAGGAGCTCTGATCTCTACCTATATGTTTTGGAGGCAAGTATCCAAAAGGCAAAGAGTGTACGGATTTATGGTCTCCTGGGATGGTCAGTGGATGTCATAAGGGTCCCAATGCTAAGGCTTTGTAGAGGATTTGGAATTATCTGGAGTATTTTCAAGAAAATGTCAGGCTTTAAGTGGGATACAGTATGCATTTTTCTCTTGATTAATGTGGGATTACAGTCATTAGAGATGGATTAGAGCATGAAATACAGAAACAGAAACAACCCACGTTCTCACCCATTCCTGATCCAAATGTGTCTGCAATGATGATATTGGAATTAATGATACTAGAAGACATGGACCTATAGTTCACCATTATTCTGCTCTGTAAAAAAGAGAGGTACCTAAACCAAAAGTTTACCTCCAAATACCTGTGAGACATCACAAGCTGGAAGCAGGTCTTTACAAGAACACAAGTTGAAATGGACTCAAAATTCTCTTCTTGATGGTTTTAGCCACACACTGAATTCAGTGTATTATAAAATGAACGAGTGAGTAACTTTAAAGTTACTGGGAGAATTCACCATTGTCAGCAGAGAATTTAACTGAAACCACATAGGTTTGTTAACATAGGTTCAAGGAAGGATCTTGCAGCTTTGCTCAGGTACATTGCATTGGAATTTTACTTGAATAAAAAGCCTAGGAAAAGACCTTTGTTGTCACCTCTCCAAATCTAGAAATCTCCTTTATGGATGTCTGCTTCTATTAAGGCCATCCTAAATGTCGTGTTTTCAGTGCAAGGAAATGGACATTTTTAGCACATAATTAATTGAATTCTAGATTAGACATGAGCACCCCTTACAAATGTCCAGTTGTCTCCAGTGACTGTAAAGGAGCATGGGCCAAGTGGCTCAGAATTAAATATATCCAAAATCCATGTCTGAATGTGGGGTGGGAGGAATTGCACTGCAGGTGGCTGGCGGCTGGTTCCATGTGCTTGGTGTTCCCTGTGGCCAGCTTAATAGCACTGAGGCACTGCGAACATCTGCAAATTAATTCTCACTTTCTGTTGGCATCACTTCACTGGAAATACTCCAGATTGGCACTGCTGCAAGGGAAATATGACTTAGGGCCATTCACTACTTTACTGGCGTAGGACTTGCAGGACTGGATCTTCAAAGTGTTTATATTACAGCTATGCTGTTACATAACTTCAGAGCAAGGAGCCTTTTGACCTGTTACTTCTTACATCATATTTTTATACTCTTTTTATAAAGATGGGAATATTTGGCTCCAATCCAGCAAAGTACTTAAGCAAGTGCCAAACGTACTGCTGTGGATACTTCCATGAAATTGCTATTCTTGGCACTTTTACATGGCAGGCTGCTTAAGGGGAAATTTCTAAGCATCTAGGGAAGAGGCTGCATGCTTAGGGAGAAATGAGAGATCACAGCACTCTTAAGAAGTCCTGAGGTCCTTGAAGGGTGAGGCTGTTGACATCAGTGAAGAGCCTTTTGTACCACTTCTGTGTGAAACATGTTGACAACCTAAACCCCCAGGCTGTTAGGAGGATTTTGCTGCAGATAGGTGTATTGACGTTTTCTTTGCTACACAATCAAATTAGCTAAAATTTCTGGGTTTTAAAGGATACTTGGCCATTCAGGAAATAAGGAGGAACCCTTAAAGAAGTTTCTGCTTTTATTTTTTCCAGTATGGACTGGAAATGAGGGAAAACTTGCATCTGGCACTGAGGTACTTCCAGTTTTCTTCTGCCTGCAGTCTACTGAATTAGTAGATGCAAACTGGAAAATTCAGACTCAGGTTCTTCATCTCTTCACCCCAAGTGTCCCAGCCCAAACCCCAGGAATCGATATGAGAGGACAAACTGCATCAGTCTTTCAAACCTGGGAAGATACATATAAGGGGGCTCCTGAGGATAGAAAGGAAATCCTAGCCTCTTCCTGGATTACCTGAGAGCAGCACCAGAGCAATCAGACACTCTATCATCACGCATGATATAAGTGCACGTGGCAAACCTATGTGCCATGTGAAGCTGGGGAATGTGGGCTGAGAGTGTTGCACACTAGACTCACTCTAACTCTTTTCCTTTGGCAGTGCAAGGCTCAAGAACAACAGCAAGCAAGTGTGCATTGATCCCAAGTTAAAGTGGATCCAGGAATATCTGGAGAAAGCTTTAAACAAGTAAGGCAAGAGACAAATGGACTTAACAGCTAAAACATCCTCAGTTATTAAAGGGTAGAATGTTAAGGGCTGGCTTTAACCATGTGGACAAGTACTGATGGAATCAGATATTGATTTGAAGATGGGCTTGGAGTTGACCTAGTTCTGTATTAAAACACCAGCTTCTAGTATATCCTAAATGTTTAACTAAGAGCTTTGCTGGGATTTGAGGCAAAAGCTGTCCTAATGAATCTGTTATGGGGTCCCCAACTCATCCTTTTTTAAAAAGAGCCGTTCTCCCAAGGAAAATGCTTCCTTTACAGCCCCCTTTCCCCAACTCAAACCACAATTACTTCAAAATTTATATTGTTCCAGTTCCTTTGGAGACCCTTCTCCATGTTACACTGGGAGTCTGTTTGCACAGGTAGTGAAGGCCTAGTGGGTCCTAACAGTGATTTTTTTTTCCTCTGCTGGCCAGTATGGAGTGCTATTAATATCTGCCAAAGCAAGATGCACTGCCATGAATCAGGCTCTCCCTGAAGGGAAGAGCTAGGGGAAGACTTCCCTAGCAAATAGAGAGGTGTTTTTTTCCATCTATTTTTATCTCTCTTGCAAGTGGCTGTTTATGGCTGTTCTGAGATGGACCCAGTCTCTCGCTGTTGAATTTTATTGTTAGCAAAGAGCAGCACAGAGAACATTTCTGTGCTGAGCTGATGGGAAGGGCTATGGCCTTCCTTGGAAGGAAGATGAGACAGGTGATGGGGCAAAGCAGTTCCTTGCTTGCCTAAGACCCTCATCTTGGGTTGATCCAGCGGGGCATTTTGGCCGGAAATCCCACCTGTGCACTCAGAATCCCTCTGCCTTTGTCACCACATTCCCACCCCTCAGTAACCATGCTGACCCTTACCCCTGCTGCCTCTGTTTGTGGAGTAAAGGCAGGGTTGGAATCAAGTCATCTGCAGGAGGAATGAGGAATTTCTCGCAGAAATCCAGGGAAGAGTCTGCCCAGGGCAGATGGAAACCAGTGTAAGTAGTTGAATGCCCTGCTCTGTGGGCAGAGGGATACAGGCAATGAAGTATATTCTTCTCCCTCTGGTTTTATGGTAAGCAAAAGCAAAATGGTACTGGGGCAAAGAGATCCCTTCCTATACCCCTTTGGAGGTATCATATTGGAGCTATGAGTGAGGAGGGAAGGAAACCACCTAACAAGCTGACTGTGATTCCAACCCTGCCAGCTCTTCCCATCCCATCCGATGCTCAGTGCCTTCCTTGCTGCCAGCACTCAGCCCTGTTGTCCTGTGGGCAAATTTTTCTACAGAGATAATCTCTCTTAACGTGGCCAGGATGATTTTGGATTTAGCCACAGGATGCCTAAAGACATCCTAAGAGCAGGATGTGGCCCATGCTGATGATCCTAGGGTCTTGGCTGCTTGGATTTCCCAATGTGGAAAAACTGCCAAGCCCATGCCTAGGTTTCTGCTTACTATGAGCCCCAATGAAGGTGCAGACAGTGATAATCAGACTTGAAACTGAGGAGGCACTTAAGAAATGTGCAGTGTTGGGTTATGTGATTATATGCTCAGATTCTGCCTGCCTCACTTAGGGGATCAGCCCCTCTGGGACACATTCTGCTCTCACTTTCACTGGTAAAGATCTCCACCTGATCTCCAGCCAGATTCTGGCTTTTATTTACCTAAATATAACTCGGAAGCAATTCTGTTAACTCAGTGGATTTCTTCCACATTTGCCCTGAGTAACAGAAGAGAATTTGTTCCAAACTCTATTATATAAGGAGACAGAAATCATACATCCCCATCACCTAATCCTATAATCATGGCATTATTCTCATTTTTCCAACCAGTAATGCTAGCATCAATGGCATTTTCATGCTTCATAGACAGTCAGGGCTCTGTCTGTAGCATTTTCACATGGCATGTTTTTCATATATTTTAGTGCACAGCTTTGACTTCTTCAATGAAATGTATTTTGGAATATATTTATAGTGCATCAAACAATTCATATATTTGAATTGGAGCCATATGAATGTTAGTAGTTTAGAACACCGATATCCCTCTAAACTACTAACAGCTTGTAAAATAAATCTATATAGATCTATAAATGTTAATGTAGCTATCAATTTCAATCAGCCATATATTATATTTTTTCACTTGTACTGAAATTGTATGAAATGTGACATTACACTATATGCACTAGCAATAAAATGGCTAATTGTTTCATGTTATGAAAACCCAATTGTACATGGGAATTTATTTTTCTGGAATAAAATTAATACATTTTGTAGAAAGGGCTCTTGTAATTGCTTAAGTAAAACCCAGTGTCAAGATATCCTAATTTATACCAATGTTTCAAAAAGATACCAAAGGGTATCTTTTGTGTTATAATCAGGAAAAGTTCATAGAATATAGTAGTCTAATGCTATTGACTGTGAAGCCAGAGATGGTTTTAGTAGGAGTTATTTTGCTCACTAATTCTGCTTAGCATTTATTATTGCTTTGTATTCATCACATTTCCATGTAATATGCACACTTATGAGACATGAGTAAAATACATGCAGGCTGTCAGGAATCCAAGTTCTTTAACTGGCTTTAGAAATCATTATGCAACTGCTGTGGCCAACATCATTCAACACTCATCCATTTTGAAGACAAGGGGCAAATCAACCCTTTCCTGAAATTGCTAACAAATCCTTTTCCATTTTCAAGCAATTCCAGTCATCATTTAAAGTCCATCATTGATTGCCTTTTCCTTCTCCCTTCACACGAGGATTTGCAAAATTGAACCCTCATGGAGTTAAGAGAGCTGGAAGTAAACAGAGTTCAGAGAAAGATCCTTGCTTGTCCATTGTCACATTAACATAGTCCCAATTCTAAACTTAACCAGCTTGAGATGTTGGAATCCATTAAGCTCAGCTGTTACTTCTGGCACAGACCAGTGAGCTGATGGATCTGGAGAAGATAACAAACAGGAAAAAGCCTTTCCCTGAGTCTGCTGGGATAGGGGAAAGGAAACTCCCAGACTCCAGGGGCTGGCTGCAGTGGAAGCCAGAGTCTGCTGTTGCCTTCCTCTGTAGTGCTTGTAAATCCAGGTGTGACAGCACTTCTGTAGTTAACTGATCTCATTCATAGCAACTGAGTTACAAGAACCAAAAAGCAGTCTACCAGTACTCCAACAAATGTGTTGGATGAATGCCTTGTGCAAGCATCCTCACAGCCTCATTCTCCATGTGCCCGCAGATCCATTACAGTAACTTCTGGCTCTTGCCAGGGAGTTGTGTGGTGGGGGAATGGTGGGTGGGAAGCCAGAAGTCCAACTGCCCTCTGCTCTCATTTTACCTCCATGAACACCATGAGGCTCCTGGCTTGTAAGTTTTGGCAGGCGTCTGGGATGCCCAAGTGTGTGGAGGCAAAGAGTTGTTTTGGACTCAGAATGTACCAATGGACTGTCCCTGGGGCACTTCCATTTGCTCAGTGTCCCTCTGAGGCAGGGGTGTCTGAATGGGGATGTTATCCTCATTTGTTCCCTGCTAGAGAGATTTGAAGGGACTGTAAGATAAATGTAAATAAGACCTTTGTAAATGGATAATTTATGGCAGTCTCTTTGTATTTTTCTTTTAATTTAGACCACGTCATCGCACTCATAAAAAAAAGCAACAGAAGAAACGGGGCCTACGCTGCCCTTCCCGTGCAACACCAGTAAAGTCTCCAGGGAGAAAGAATGGTAGGAGGCACTAGTTTCTGAGCTGGGAGAACCCGGGTTGAATTCCCTGCTCTTCCACAGACACATCCTGTGTCATCTTGGGCAAATCTCTTAGCCTCTCTTGGCCTCCATTTTCCCCTGTGTTTGTTGAGGATAACAACTGTACCCTCCCTCCAAAAGAATATTTTGAAGATTAACCTCTCAAAGCAGGGGGAAAACTCAGTCACAGTAGAGGTGGGGGTGAAAGGGATAGAATATCTTTAAACTCCAGTGCAAATCTGAAGTGTTGATTTCATTTTTGTTTCACCAAGGATGAATTTATCCTAGTTGTGGTAATATGAGGATGACTGTAAACATCGATTCGTTGTTCTCTTGAAGTTGGCCACGCTATAATGGCACTGCTTGCTTCTCTAAGAGATGCTAGAAGTGCAGTAAAAAGTCTTAGTGTGTCTCACTAAGTTGGCAGTGATATGTGGAGCAAAGCCTATTGATTCTTGTCCAATCTGTATCCCCTTGATTTCCTCGACACAGAGACCAGAGAGCTGATAAAAGGCATGTTTGGGATCATATGTTTTATCCGCTTACAATTTCCCAGACATAGCTTAGCACTTTCCCCATGCTTTGTATTGTCAGCAGTGTTTGGGCAGGAGCTGCCTCATCCTTGCAGTCTTCGTTATAGAGATGCTGGCTAAAGTTTGTGATCCTCTTTTACAGCTGAGGAAACAAATCCAAAGAGCCAAAATACCCCTGAAGCAAAGCCAAAGTTAAAACAGGGTAAAGATTTGGAAGCCCTTTGTTTCTCGAAAGACAAGAATTCTCCTCATGGTTTAGTCTTTTCTATTTGTGGATGAGTTGTCTGAGGCCACCTTCATGGAGAGTAGCCATAGCTGTCTCTGGCTCTGGTCGCACAGTCTAACTTGCCCAGTTGGCATTGGAAGGGATGTGTGTTCTGATCCTGTAAGCTAGACAAGGCTTGCTGAGGCATCAGGATTTTCAAATAGCCAGGGTTTACTGTCTTACAGTAGTTTTAATTCTGCCTTAGTGACTCCATCTAAGTCATAAAAGGCTGATCAGTCTGTAGCAGGAATTGGGGTCACTTCAGACAAAATCTGGAGGCCATCAATACAAAGCAACCACAGCCTGGCTCCTTGCTTTGAGTGAACCCCGTACACATCTGCACCCACAACACACTCACACTGTCTTGTGATCCTTAACCCACGGATCTCTCCCGCTCACACTGAACTTGGGAGGTGCAACTCACCTGCCTCCTGCCCTGTGCTCCCTCCCTTTGCACTGGTGCCTCACACATTTACTGTGCAGCACGCGGCTGCTCAGCCCCAGTGCCCCCCACCTGCCCTGGGCAGCTGGCCACTGAGAGCCACGTGTGCTGGCCAGATGTTCTGGGGCTGGGAGGGTGCCAGGCAGGAGAGAAGAGCTGGGAGGTGGTGGGAATGGCTCCTGGCTGGGCAGCACGCTCCAAGGGGACTCTGCTCTTCAGCCACCCCCTCGCAGGAGCGGGACACAGACAGCAGAGCTCAGGCTGTCCCTGCCAACTGCACAGCGACCTGGGATCCCTGCAGACCTCTGTGGAGCACAGGGACTGGCTGCTGCAGCCCCTGCTCTCCAGCAGAGCTTCGGGTGGGTGGGAAGAGGGCCTTGCTGGGGGGAAAGGGTGGCATTCTTAGTGCTACCCATTCCACTCCTGAGGCTGCTCAGGTATGTTTTAATCTCTCCTTTTCCTGCCCTTTTTTTTTTTAATTATTATTATTTTTGCTTAGTCTTAGTCTTTTTGCCCACTGATACTTCTCTGCTCTGGCTTTAAAGTCCAGAATAAACTTCCCAGCCAGCCTTTCTCCTATGTTAGCTCTGAACACCTTACTAACTATGAGCAGTACAACCTATCCGAAATAACCCCAATTGCTGGTTTTACCCTGCTGGGTCTTACTACCTCCTTGTGGAGAACTTGCCCCAAACTGTTTGAAACGTTGGTTAGAGGGGCTGCAAAAGAAATGCCTTTGGGTTAGTCTAGACACAAACTTGCTGTTTGACTAGGCCTTGTTAACAAAGGTTTTTCAACTGAAATAAGCCTAAATAGTATCTCACTCTGTTCTTCATCAACAGGAGGTTCAAGATGTAAGAGGCAAGCATTGTAAGCCGTCTGCGGGATTTACTATAGGACCCAGAGAGCAGATAACCAGTAGTAGGGAAGGAAACATTTCACTGTTATCACGCTACACGAAAGCAACGCTTCATGCAGTTACATTTGTTCCCCCCACCAAATTGGCTTGCTTTCACAGTACTATTTTCATATAGTAAGATGTACTTGTTTTGAGAAAAAAATATCTTTATATACAGGTTGGTTTATTACCTAGCACTGAGGGCAGATATGAATTTAAACTAATCCTATGTTATTATATAACATTTTGTTTCATTTGCTATGTAGAGATTCTGCATTATTTAACTTTCTTTTGGTTCATGCAAGTCTCTTGGGGATTTAAACCTAGAAGGACATGAACTGTACAGTGCAATGATGTTGTGTAAGTAGTGGTGGAGCTCCATGACCCCTAAAGTCAGGCCAAGAACATAGGAAGGCTCTAAAAAGCATCAGACATTGGTAAGAGTGGACAGCATTGTCGTGGGCACCAATTACAGGTATTTTGACTAAGGGATTAAACTCGGGGCTACTGGACTAAAGCTGTGGGTAGGTGGATCAATATATCTGCTATTGCAAAGTGCTGGTATATTGATTTGTAGCATTTGAGCGTGCTAGGAGCCACAGCACTGATATGATGTCACCTGGCATTTCCTATGTTCCTGTGTTTCTGACAACAAGTTTTAGCACAAAAGATTTTTTTTTTAATATTTAACTATGTGATCATGTTGGGAATTGCCAGAGCAGTCAGAGATGCTGCCATGCGCTGGGTGTCTGTTAGGCCCATCTGCAGGAGGGAGTCTCAGCCACCAGAGGTGGAGATGCTTTGGGATGAGCCTTCACCAGCTGTGAAATGCTGTAGCCTCCATTCCTGAACAGCTGCCTTAGGGCATTAGCATCTTTGGTTGCTCTGGATAGATCCCTGAAAATGATATCTGGCTATGTCTTTGGAGAAAAGAGATACCTGGGGCAAGAGAGGAAACAGGGAAGGTCTGCCCATTTTGCCAGAAGAGGTGTTTCACAGGCAGACAGTCACTGTACCAGTAACAGTGGTTCTGTTTGCTCATGAAATAATATGTCTTCTAGAATTTCTTCTGCAAAGTACCTCCAGGAAGAAACACCACTTCTTGCATCAACTCCCTCTCTCAACCAGAAATTTCTTTTTGTCAAATATTACCTGTATAAGCAAATATCTTTGCTATATAACCCATGGAAGGAGACACCTGAAGTACTGCAGTAATCATATGATGCTGTGCACTGTGATCTGAGGAAGCACACACTGTCCAAACTGCATGTAGCACAGTACTTGTGTTTGTGTGTATTTGTGTGTGTATTGTAAAGCAACTGTAACTGTCTAACATTGTATGTGTTTGCTGGGTGGGTTGCTGCAAAAGGAATCTTCCCTCTTACCACAGCCTGTGTCAGGAACACTGAGAAGGATGTTTCACTAATCACTCTTTCTTTTTGTGGCAGGCATTTTTAATGCCAAAGAGCCATTTTGGCTAGCCCAGGACTGCCTTATTTTGCATTGGATTCAGGTAACAATCCTGTATGTGTTCTCCTGTCTGTAAAATGGTGCTATTACAGAGTCCTTCAGCTGGGACCAAATCACCTCTTTTGCTTTTAAGTGGACCAAGTGCCGTACCTAAAATATGTGGATGTTTGTTTTTCCATCTGTTGTTACCATGAACAATTACTGTTGTTACCAAGCTGGTGCTTTTAGTATCATTTATTTCTATTTTGTAAGGTCTAGTACCACTGTATCTGGAAAGAATTTGATAGTTGATTTCAATGGGAATAGAATCAGAGTCTCTACTATAGGAGTAAAAGCAGAAAGAACTTGTATGAGAAAATCGAGAGTCTTTTGTATCTTCACTGGACTACACTTTATATCCTGCAGTCCATCTCCTGTCCTCACATGAGCATCTGCAACTGCTAATAGTTTGTCAAGAGGCTGACATGTGAGTGTGAAAGCCAAGAATGACTTTGGGGAAAGATGGAAGAGTTTTGGATGTGATACTGACATGGAACTTGTCTTTCTCACGCCTGGGAAAGGGCATTCCTCACATGTGCTTGCCATCCAACAACAGCTTGAGGTCTGATCTGTTCCCACTGGAGTTAGTGAAGAATTAAATAATCCTGTTTTTAATTCAACAGCATACCTTGCTGATGGTAGAGGTCATGGAGATTTCATTTTTAGGAGGAAACACTGGCTTCCCCTTAAAAGCAGCAGTACAGAAGAGATGCCACCAGTTCAGACTTACTACCCGAACAGCCCACAGTGTGGGATATTTGGACAGCCAAGCAAGATTTGGGCATATCCCTGGCTACTTCATGTCCCTCCATTCCTTAGGAAGGTCCCAAATTCATTGTATTTCAGAGCCCTATATGGCAGTGACCTGGTGGGATGGTGGATGAGGCTGCACGGCCTCGGCAGCGCCTGGCCCCAGGCCCCACCAACAGGGAGCACACTGGGATCGGCATTGGCGGGAATGGTCTCTGGGCACAGGCCCACGTGGCAGCCTGAGCAACCCCTCTGCCTTGGCAGCGCACTGAGAAGGGCAGTGCTGGAGCCTAGCTCGGCTCCGGGCAGCACAGCTGTGGGGTGAGGATATTGCAGGCAATGGACAAACTTCTCCTTGTAGGGGCAGGTTAGTGGGCATTCCAGGAGCAAACTGTGCATTTGAGACATTTGCTACTGTGAGAAGTGTGTCAGTCGCAGAAGGAAGGAAAGGGATCCCTGCAAGGCTGAGGAGCCTTTGCAGACAGGTGATAGGTGAGGCCTGCTGCCTCATGGGCCTTCCATCCCCAGCATTTCCTGGGAATCCCATGGGGTGTCCTGGGCCCTGAGACCCCTGCACTGCTGAGGATTCACTGGGCACAACTAAGACCTCGGGGCTGCTCCTAGGGGCTGATTCCACTCCCTCTGCTTGCTCCATAGTGGAGCGCAGCTTCCCTTGGGCAGGCTTTAGTAGCAGGGGTGCAGCAGGCCAGGCCACATGTCCCTGAAGACAGAGCTAAGTGAGAATCCGCTAAAAGCTCTGCTGCCTCTCACCAAACTATAGCCTTGGGAGGGCAGCTTTCTTCCTGCTTAGTGACATTTGCTGAGAACCACTGAATTTAGAGGAGCCCTCTCTGCCCTGAGCTCCCTTCCTCCTGTGCACAATGTAGTCTTAACAGGTTGAGGCAGCACTAACAGAAACCTGCTTGGGAAGGGCCTAGATTTTCCTTTCTGCTTTTAACTGTTGACCAAAGACCAAATCAGGGAAAAGGAAGGATGGGGAGATGGGAGTGATGTAGGGACCACACATGAACAAGAAGGGGGAAGAGATAGCACTGAAGCAATGCTGAAAGAGCAGATTCCATAAATGTGAAATAGTCATGTGTGGTTGTGTTCCGAACTGCAGCTGTCGAATCCTAAGTTTATTTTTTAAGAATAGATGGTATTTATTGCTGTGCCAAATTATTTTTATTTATGATAGCTTTACACTTGTATATATGAATATCTTATCTGAATTCTGCCTGAGGAAGGATGAAGGTGACTTTTTGATGTGTTTTTAACTAATGTGTTTGAGCATAGGTGACTGTTCATTGGTCTTTTGTAGGGAAGGCTATATTCCAAGTTAAATATACATATTATACTGAAAATGCAGTACCTGCAAAAGTTTATCTTGCTATTATCCTTTTGCTATAACCTGGAGGGTCTTTTTTTGGATTAATGCAATTTATAGTAACCAGGGGCTTCTGAGAAGTCATTATGTAAAGTCTGGATTTTTAATCTACCAAGTCCACACGAAGCCAGATCTTACCAGCAAGCAAGAAACTCTGATGGCCACAGAGAAGAAAATACTTATCATGAGGAAAGAGCTGCATGAACCTCCCATCTTCCACTCCTTAAGAACTCAGTGTTGTCAGAATGTGGTGTATACTGTAATTTATATTTTTATTAAGTAACAAGAAATATCTTCCCAAATAATGTGAAAAAGCTTTTGTATTTGTTTTCCTGTAAGGCAGCTTTTATGGAGGAGTTACATTATGCTTTTGAAATTATTCTTTTCATAGAATATTTTGAAAATAAACACATTTATATTGTTGTAATTTCTCTGATAAATATGTATGCACTTATTTTTTTCTTAATAAAATTGCCTATCTAAATTAGATGATTACTTATTTCTATTTTTTTTTAAATAAAACCAGAGTGGTCCCTGCTGGTCCTCCTTCCACAGAGGGAAGCACCTCCAGTCTCGAGGTGGGGAATGGTTTTAGAGCCTTGGCCTGTGGGACTGGCTGTGGAGAGGTTTGATGTCCTCATCACCAAACTCTGATGACATCAGTGGGAATTTGCTGTGAGTTTCCAATGAATCAGCTGAAACCTGGTTTTGTCCGTGTCCCCCTTTCCCTTCCTGAGCCCCCAGGTTTCTCCTGTGTCCTCCACCATTGCCTGCTCCCATGTGCTGCCCTCGGCCTGGCCTCGGCAGCCCAGGTGAACCCCAGCCCCACATACCCACCACTCTGGGCAGAGCCAAGGCCTGGGGGAACTGAACATCTCCCAGCAGAGTGAAATGCTGCTCGAACCTGACCAGGCCTCTTCATGAGTAAACGTTACTTGGCCAGATCAACACAAGGCCAAAGATGTGCAGAAAAAGGAAACTCAAATGACTGATGATCCCTTTACAAACTCAGCAGTGATTTAGTAAGTGAACGTGAAAACCAGAGCAGGTAATTACTTATGCAGATGGCCAATGAGAGATTTCCAGGCCACAGGGAAAGGCAGTGGGAGTAATTAGCTACAGAATTGTGCCTTATTGTTAAGGAAAGGCTCCAACACCTTGCTGTGTCTTTCATCAGTTCATTATTTCTTAAACATGGAAGTTTTGGATCTTACTTCCTTGGCAAAACACTGTGGCAATGTATCTGTAAACTGTGTGAGCAAGCGGCTGCCTTGGAAGCAAAGGTGAAGCCCCCTTGTTAGCACAGCTGGCTCTCCTCATGGGCAGCCTTCCCGTGTTAACAAGCTGCAGGAAATCAGCTGCTTTCACAGCTTCAGCCATCTTGACATTGATTATGGGCAGGATTTACTATGCCCTGGTGCAGGGCAGGTTGGCAGACAGTATGGGAAATGCTTTTGCTTCTTGGGGATTAGCACCTGCATGGAGGCCTCATCCTGGAGGTTGGTTCCTTGTGGAAAGTGCTGCTGGAGGGGGTGAGTTGAGTTTGTGACCTAGCACCTTGTGAGGGTGCCTCACCCTG
>JAUBOD010000059.1:792192-821746 GCA_032353885.1 Nothura maculosa | reverse complement strand
AGAGGAAATTCCTATAAAGTAGTGAAAATTAGGGCCTGGGCAGAGCAGGAGACCCCAATTAGCATCCTAGCTGAGGAAAGGGCTGCATGGTGAGAGCCGCAGTTATCTGCCCTGTTTGATGTGCCAGCTGGCCGGGCAGCAAGCGGGGCCCGCAGACCCCACGAGCAGCACGCGGCTCCCAAGGGGCCGTGGCAGCAGCAGGGGGGACCATTGGAGAAGAGACGGGGGCTCTGCGAGGCATTTCGGGCAGTGCATGAGCAGTGATCACGGCAAATGACTGCTCTGGTTGCGATTCTGCAGATGAAATAGAGAAGTTGCATAGGAAACCAGGGCACATCAATTCACACGCACAGGAAATGTCTTGTTTTCCTGCTTGTCTGCCCCTACTTTGCTGTGGAGATGGTTGGTTGGTGCCAAATGCCTGGCAGTTGGAGACAGACAGTGCTGAAATGCAGGATGTGCCCGGGGGCCTGGGAATGGTTGATCTTCTCTGCACATGGGTTGCCCTGTTCAGTGTTGCTGTGGACGTCTGCCCCACAGCAAATGAAGGTAACAGAAACCAATCCAGCTCCAAATAAAGGTGAATTCACTCAAACCGCCTTCCGGGCACAGCATGCAGAGGATGGCTGCACACACTGGCCAGAGTTTTGCCCAGCTGTGGTCAGTGAGCTAACCTGACTACAATCTTGTGCTGGAAAGTACTGATAGTTTCAGGCAGGATGATAACTTTGCAGTAACACACCTGCTGGACTATTAATCACAGTATATTTGTAGCTTTCTTTTTTGGTACCTGCTGGTCCCATTTCCGAAAGGATTCCTTTTTCTGTTTCCAGTGGGCTTAGCCTATTTTTTTCTCTTACAAATCAGTAGCAATTGCAATGAAATCAGTGGAGAACGAAGAGACAAGAACAAAGCTGAGGATTTGAACCACAGTGGTATTGCTTTCACTGAATGAAAGAAAAATTCTCCTAAAGCGATCGTGTGTTAGGCTTGGCAACACTTGTCACCCCACTGCAGAGTCCTTCTGGCTGCTCATTAGTCAAAATAAGAGTTTGTTCCTTCCCTGCCTGCATTTCTACATGGAAAAGATGCATCAGTAATGAAGATGACTGCCTGAATTGGCTTTGCATGTGACCTTTATCCAAAAGCAATTCTTTTTCATCATTTTCACATAAAATCCATCAAAATCCCCCCATCTGGCTTATTCCTGGGAGGCATCCTTAGTTCTCCCAGCTGGATGGCTAAAGCCTGTGCCTATTCCCTGACCTTAGCATCCATTTTAATATTAAACCTCCTTCCATCAGAAAGAAAGATATTCCTCAGAAGGGCCAGCCAGGCAGCAAAGCTGGGCTTTGCGCTAAACCACTCACTGCGCTCTGTGTTTTGTGTCTGCTGAACAGGCCGGGCTCGGCAGCTGCTGTCTCCTGGATTAATGACTACTACCTCCTCCCCTCAGGTGTCCCACTTAGCCTTTTCCCTGGAGAAGCCAGGCAGGCATTAGACCTGCTGGGATCTGAATCCCAAACTACTTTGGACCTTGACCTTTCCATCACTGCATGAATTTTTTAAAACAGTTACTGAGAGTTCAACTAACAATTCATTTACTTTTTAATTAATCAGCCCCTAGGAAAAAAAAAAAAAAAAAAAAGAGAAAGACTCTGGCAGCTCCTTGGTCCCAGGACTGCTTATCAGCATCTGCAGTAAACAGGGAAAAGCTCATAAATATTGTATTCTCCCTCAAGATAAGGGATTTCAGAGTGAAGGATTGCTTCCCAATAGCAAATTTCAGGGCAATGTCATGGAAATGGGTCACTTGGATTCCCGGAATGCAGAAGCCATCATGGGGCTTCCTTAGAGTGTGGAGTCTCTCCTGCAGCCTGTACCACCCCTAACTGGGTCCCATGTGGCCCCAGCTCAAGGAAAGCCAGGGTGGTCAGCACTGGAAATGGAGGCTGTGGCCTGCAGGCATCTGCATGAACACCTGTACTGGTGGCCTTAGGAAAGGAGGGGAGTCTCAGTTTGTTTCTTGTGCTACAAAAATGAAGAGTTTCCTATCAAAGCAATTGGAGTCTGGAGTCTCCTGCCTGTGCAGGCACGAGGTGCAAAGCCTGGCCCTTCTCCGGCCGTGGGAAGGCCAGTATCCCGCGGGCTGCCCCCTCTGGCCCACACGTGCTCTCCAGGCGCTTCCCAGGCCTCCAGCAGCTGCCTCCCTGCAGCTCCCTGGAGCTCAGCAAGCGCCAGGCTCACGCACACCCAGCCAAGCAGGGGAGAGGAGCTGCCAAGGCCTGGCCGCAGCGGAGTCCTCCGGGCAGGATCCTGCCGGGATGCGGGGAGCCTGCAGAGGAGGGACACTCGGCCGCTGCCGCTGGAAGCTCCTCTGATCCTGGCTTCCTCCAGCATTCACAGCAATGACTTGGCATGTTCATGTTCTCTACATAAATCCTGATAAACTCCTAACCTCAATAACATCCTGTAACTAGCAGCTCCCCTGTGTACTTGCCATATTGTGTGAAAAAATGCTTCTCCTTATCACTATTACATTTGCTGCCTCTGATTTTCACTGAATTTCATCCCCTTCTTGTTTCAGGAGACAATGTGAATATTAATTCCTCTCTAATCTATCCCACCCACTCTCTTCATACATTTATCATGTCCTTTCTTATTAATCTCCTCTTTATTGTGAAGTGTTCCAGCTTTTTCAGTCTCTGCACATGGAAGTTTTGCTTGTCTCCTCTGTCATGGAGTCAGTCACTCCTTATCTGTGTCAGACTGGGACCAGCAGGCAGGTGACCCAGGTGGCTTTCTAACCCATTATGGAAAAATAAGAACATGCAGCACTTCATTTAACATGGCTATGAAAATATCTTCAAGGAAAAGCTTATGACAGCATCTCCTGACTCTATTTGTAGCTTAATTTTACTATCAGTGTGCTCCAAAGAAGGGCATATGTTTTATTCATTCATTGTCAAAGCATAAATAACTTTTTATTTTCTATTTAAAGAACTTCTGGCAAACTGTATAAGGGGTAAGAGAACACAATAATTTCTTTTTATTTGCCTTTAATCCTCTCCATAAACAAATCCACTGACTTGATTTTTTTATAATTTTGAGGGCACTGGGATTTACAGTTTGCTGTGTGATACACACTGATAATGGTACCCATCACATTTTTGTGGTATCAGCGTTGTCTGTTTTCCATAAAAGTGCCATAATAATTCAAGGCAGCAGCTTTTGGATGTGTTTTGCCTCTACCCAAGGGAGATCACCTCATGTGGTTTTACACTCTCAGAGGAACTGCAATGACCAAAGTATAATTTGCAGTTTCCTTTCAGTCTTAAATGTTTAACCAAAATGCATGGGCGTGGTTTAAATAGTTATTAATTCTGCTAATTTTTAGTCTGTTAAGTAACTGCAGCTGCTCTACAAAGAAACTGAATTTCAGCCCTTCCCTGTGGAGGGAAAGCTACACGCCTGAACCACAGCTTCAGATTATGGAGCCCCCTCTTCTGTTCTTCTGGAGCACTTCCCATGTTCCCTCTTTTCAGAGACAGAAATGTGGCTTTTTGGTTTTGTGCTTCTCTCTCCATCCTAAACACATGAGTCTTTCCTTCTTCTTCTCACCCCTTCCATTCCATTCCTCTCAAAACTACCCTTTTTCCTGCTAAAATAATGCTGTTGCTGAATTTCAGCTAGCCATATTTGAATTTCCAGAAGTCACACCAAGACACCAAGCTATTAACGGCACTACAGCTTCTGCACAAAGTCATCACCTTGAAATTTGTGTTTGCATCAGAGTCAGTGCTGAGACTAAAAGCAGTGCAGTGACCTGATTGTGTCGATCCACGTTCTTCCCACCCAAGGGAATTTATTTGTATTGTTTCTTTAAAATAAAAAAGCACAATTAAAAAATAATAATACATGAAAACACAAGCAGAGAGGAAATGATTAAGCGCTATGCTGGGAACAATGGGATGGGTCGGCAGCGACGCGCCAGGCCGGGCAAGTATTGTAGTCCTGGCTCCAGCCCGGCAAGGGCCTCCCTTCTGTTTCACCTTGGCCTGCTCCTGCACTGATAATGTCACTCGGGCCCCAACTTGAGTAAGAACAACCTCCAGCCCCAGGAACAGCCACAATGAGGCCACTTTGCACAGCAGGCCTGGAACCCAATGGCCTGAACATACAGGTGAAGTCATGAAGTCCTGCCAGGGGAGTCCTGCCTTTCCCTCCCTGGGTGAGCAAAGGGGCCTGTGAGGCCTTGGAGGGTGACCCCTCAGAAAAACATGGTGTTGCAGCAGGTGCTGGAGGTGAGTCAGTGGTAGCTGCTCTCACCTCAAAAGCATCTAGCATCCCATCAAAGCATGAGGAGACAGTTTCCAATGACGGGTATGAAATCACAAACTCAGAGAAATCTTCACCTATCATGTCCTGGGGCATTTCTCTTTAACCTAAGATTGCTCTGCATTGCTACACTTTGCTCTTACCTTTTACCAACAATTATGTTATGCTGAGCTCAGGGGCTCTGTGCATCTTGCTATGGAGTTTCAAGAAATCATTAGGCTGAACTGTGACCAGTTTATTCATGTTGAACTGCATGTTGATCCAAAACAGGCCCACGGAGCCTGCAGAAATACCTGTGGGGTGATATTATACCCACTTGGGGGAAGTTATCCCAATCTATTAAATAATCTGAAAAGAGTCTTTTAAGCAGACTCAGAGGAGTCATTACAAAAGCCTTCAACTAAGTGAATAATATGTCATCCCATATGTAGCTGTAGCCCAAACATCAGTTATTAGATAGATAAAAATGTAAATACAAGACCAATACGTTGATGACTCTATGCAAACCCAGGGAGCCAGGGGAACAGAAAGAAGTGGAAATCTGTTCAAATGCTGTGACATGGCCGACCTCTGGGAAGCTTAGGGCAGAGATCTAATACGGACTATTAAATCAGTAATAAGCAGAGGAAGCTTTTTACAAACATTTGTAAAAGAATAAGATAATGTAGTAATAAAAGATTTTTATTATCCAAAATTGGGTATGAAAAGTAATAGGTAAGAACAACAGGTAAGAACATCCTCTAAAGAGTTCTTGCGGTGGATTGGCCCAGCTTTATATTTGGAAGAATGGCAGAAGATGTCAGGGTTTTGGTTTGGTTTGAAAAATCCAGAGGAATTACATGACTAATGGTATGGAAATCTGGAAGCATAAGGACATGAAGTGCCAAAGCCTACCACCAGGAAAGTAAAAGGCTGCAAATAAGGAGAAACATTAGATCCCACTTTCTTGAGGACCTGCTAAATAGGCTCTCTTAGGTATCTAATCAAGGTTATTAGCAAAAAGAGAAAACTGAACAGACCTCAAAACATGGCTGTGTTGAACACATAATGGCAATACCCTTACATGGAAGAACAGCAAGCAATCAGAGATACGATTATAGCTGCATTAGCAGCTCTCTGAGGACATAAGAAATAAACAAATGGATAGTGTAGAAAGTACACAAACAATCACGAAGGGTGAGGATAAGGGCAGAAGACAAATGTGGGATAGAGTCAGGGCAGCAATAGCACAACAGGATTTTCAGCTAGCAAAGGACATAAAAGGGAACAAGGAAAAGTTCTATAAATACATTTTAATTAGAGGAAGAAAAAGGAAAGTCTTGATCCATTACTAAACAGGAAAAGAGAGCAAATAACAAATGATGCAGAGAAGCTTGGCACATTCCTTGATCCCGCCCTTATTAAGAAAAAAACTGTTTGTGACCAACTAATCAACTAAATTATTTTTAAAATGAGGTAGGGCTGCAGTCCAAAACAGGAAAAGACTAAGTTAAAGAACGCTCAGATGAGCCAACTGCATACAAGTCATCAGGGCCTCATAAAATTCACCTGAATTTATTCAAGTTATAAGATGAAGTAATCTGTGAATCACTAACAATTACTGTAAAGCAATTACCATAAAGAAGTTGCATAGAACAAGTCTAGCCTTAGAGCACAACAGAACAGTGAAGTTCACACTGATCTTTTAAAAAGAATAATGAGACCCCAGGAAGCTATAAAACATTCACCCTGATTTGCAAAGAATCTGGAACAAGTTATTAAACAATCAGTCTGTAAATACCCAGATGATGGTATGGTGATAGAAAGCAGTCCACTTGAGTTTGTCTAGGGCATATCATGTCAAACCAATCTAATTGTCCTTCGTAACAGAGCAACTGGATAAGTGCATAAAGAAGAGCAAGTGGGTGTGATTTACCTTAGCCTCTTGACATGGTCACCAGCAAGCTAAGGAAGTATGATCTGCAGTCTAACCACACAGAATGGGTGCACAGCTGTGTGGACTTCACTCTGAAAACATAGTTATCAATTGTTCCTATCAAATAGGAAATTGTTCCAGTGGGATTCCACCAGGACCTTTTCTGGGCCTCGTTCCATTCTTTTCACTAATAATGTGACTGATGACATCTTTAGTTACCATTATACTTGGAGAGGTTACAAGAGAACCATAGGCCAAGGATCAAAGAGCAGAAATGATCAGGATGAACTGGAAAGGTTGTCCAAAGCCAACCTGATGAAGTAAGGAACCATTAGGACAAACAACTACTTTCAGGAAGGAGAAATCAAATTGTCAGCTACAAACATGGAAGAATTGTGTGGGCAGTGGTTTAGAAAAAACAGTCTAGCTGATGTGTGTTGACTGTGCAGACCATGTGCTTCTGACAATACCCTGGCAGAAAACATTAAGTCACTCTGTGTGTTCTGTTTATGGAAGCATCATGTATGTAGAAGATCAAAAAAATGTAATTATTCTGTTCTGCACTTTGGTGTGGAAGTCCCATCTGGAAGATTTTATCAAATTTGGGGTACCATGCCTTAA
The DNA here is from genome assembly GCA_032353885.1 of Nothura maculosa. Taxonomy (NCBI): domain Eukaryota; kingdom Metazoa; phylum Chordata; class Aves; order Tinamiformes; family Tinamidae; genus Nothura; species Nothura maculosa. Next base: position 814,872 of record JAUBOD010000059.1, on the reverse strand, counting down.
CAAAGATTTAGATAAACTTGAGAGACAGTCCAGAGGAGATGAATAAGAGTGATCAGAGATGTGGAAAATACAACCATTGAAGTAGAGAGAATCGCATGTGTATAGTTCAAAGACAATGAAGGTGAGAAAAGATACTGGTGTCTAAATGCATAGAAAACTCGAATGAAGAGAATGGTGAGCAATTGTTCTGCATGGATGTAAGGACAAGAAGAGATGAGTTTACCTTGCAGCCAAAGGATATTTAGGCTGGAGAAAGGAAAAAAATTTAATCTGCCAGCACAGTGGAACAGAATATTATGTCATCTCCTTCACTGCAGAGTTTTAAGGAGGTAAATGTTCTCTAAGAAGGGGTGAAATCTATCAGTTTGGGCTCCAAGAGGCCTCTGTTTCTAGAGACCCTTTCCTGTCTAAAGTTCCTATAGTTTTGAGACTTGGTACCTGAGGGTACTAGTAGGAAATCTCTGACACTACAGTGCAACGGCTGCCCTGATGTTTTAATGATAATGGCTTTATAATCCCCCCGCCGGAATAATCCACCTTCGAAAATCCCTAGTTCATATCCACAGCCAGGCACAATTTATCCTCTGTGCTTGTTATTCCACATGTCCTGAGAAGAATGCTCAAAAAACACAGGGTAACTAAATAAATGAATTAAAACTATCCTTTTTAAAAGTATGTTTCTATGTATCTCTTTGAAATTTAAAACTTACGTTTTTTTTCTTTTGAAATTTCAGAACTAGATTTTTGCCACTGATTTATTTCAGTGCCACCTTTTGTTTTCTTAACTGCTTGGGTCTAGCACATCTGGTGAACAAGCGAAGTTTTGAGGGGGCCCAGCTATTTCCTGTGGGGCTATGATGTGTTTTGTCCTATCACTTCACTGGTCTCCAAGTGACACTGAGTTAAGGTACTCAGACTGCTTTCCTGTCTTGAATGCTGTAAATCAGTGCCAAAAACTGAGGGCGTCAGGAAACTACTGAACAGGAGAAGTGGCAGCAGTCATGAGAACATATGCAGCCAGGTGATGGCCAAAGATAGGACTAGGGAAATGCTGGAAGTCTCTGCAAGGGGATAGGATGGGACGGTATCATCAGAGGATAATTTAATTTTATAGTTAAATTAGAACTGTACTAACAGAGGCACTGATTTGGATTTCACAGCTAAAGCTGGGTTCCGTTTTTCCCTGAAAACAGGAATTCAGTCTCTTTGTTATGTTTGAAAAATACAATCTCCTCCTCAAATTGGCAGCATATATCCCTCTGGGTACAAGCTGAATGGTCTGGTAATTTGTTAGCTTGCAAATTGCAATTAATTAGAAACTATGTCCTTTAAGAAATCTATTCAGGTCTGAAACATTTTAGCAAAGAAATAACGTGTATCATTAAAATACTCTATGTAGTCAAAATTCATTGAAAATTTGTGCACAGCTGAATAGCTGAATACATTAGTTTGCAATTAACAATTGTGATATCTAATTGCAGGCAGGGAATATAGCGATGTCAAAGTAAACTCAACCAATCATCAGCTTTCCCCTAGAGAGAATTTGCATGTGATAATCCTGTTGTCTGGAAGGATTTACATTACAGTCATTGATCCCATTGACTCAAAGAGCACTGATCGTGTCAAGAAGACATTACTTAAAATATTCACGTTTGGATTTGCTGCATGGACGTTTCTCCTTAGCACTGCTGATTCCATGTATATTCAGGTGGCCTTGTAAAAGAAACTGAGACAGCAGAGGTTTTAAAAATACTGCCGAGTTGGGACAGTTCCTTCTTCCTCTTCCCCTTTTCCTTCCTTGTGCCCCTTTCAGTCAAAAATCACCTTTTATGTCAGGATTATAGAAGCTCACTAAGCTAGTGCTTTCAATCTGTGGCCAAGAAATCCTCCCAAAGTTTAAAAAGTAGTACTTAAAAGGGGTCCAAAAGAGATGATTAAGAATAACTAGGCTATTTGCAGGAACCTCAGACCTATTATGCTTCCATTAGAAATTTCACTGTCATTCACAAACTGAAAAGGAAAATGAAATCAACCCAAGAACAGATATGATTCAGCAGTGTTCTTTATCTGTGCAGCTCTGATGGAGCACCTCAGCTGCAAAATCCTGGAAGACAGGACAGAAAAATATGGCAAGAAAAGATTTTAAAAAAGACTAAAAAAAAATAGAAGATTCAAGCATTGTGTCAGAGAAAAATAAGAAAAGGAACTTAATGAGGTCCAACAGACTCAGCAGAGGACAGAGGTGTCCTTGGAAGGACCTTCTGGAGGCCTGCTCTGAAGGCTTGTCCCTCTACTGCTTGCCAAGGAAGGGCTGGTGATACGAACGCCAACAGCACGAAAGCTGCTGTGGCTGCGAGGTGGAAGAGCTCCTCACGCACTGTGGGGAGAAAAGGCATCGCCTGGACTCTCATAGGGAGGTGGGGAAAAAAGCCAAAAATGACTCATTTCATTGGAGCTCTTTGCAAGCCTTTAAAAATACTCGTTTATAACTGATGTCAATTTACAAATGAAAATGCAATTCAGAAGCAAAAGAATGTTTCTGTTTAGAAAAAGTTGAAAACAAACACTATTTAGCATTTAAACAGCCTCATTTTTTCCTTTGAGGCAAACAGTTTTTTTTGTGTTTGCTCCAAATTCATAAATAGCTCTGATTCCTCTTCACTCGTACAGTTGGATGAGCTTATGTGCCAAAGAAAGATCTCCCTGAACCTTAAAATAAGCCAAAAACATCAGACCAAACATTGTGAGCTACATTTGATACAAGGATGACCTAGTGTCTGGAAAAGAAAGCTAGTGTGGAAACGCAGAGGATCCCTGTAGATCCCTCAGCAGCACTGCCCTGTAGGGAGCCCCAGGAGACGTCAAAGCAGAGGGGCGAAGTGGCCTGGGTGACGTGGGGACTTTGCTGTGATGGCCAAGGAGGAGCGGGAACATCACACACGAAGTGCAAGGGCAACAGCTGCATGACCGCCGTGGCAGCGACGTCCCAGCGCTGCTCCCGAGCCGGCAGGGTGCGGAGCGGCTTCTTGGCGCTGTGTGTGCGGAAAAGGCTCCGCAGCGGAAAGCGTGGGAGGAAGGAGCGACCCCCGGCAGGCGGGAAGGAGGGAGCGGGAGCTGCGGCCTGTGCCCGGCCGCAGAGGGGAGACCACGCTGGGATCGGGGGTGGACATGACCCTTCAGTGTGGGGCCTGGAGGCAGCTCCGCAAAGGCCCTGGAGGTGCTGGTGGGTGGAGAGGGACTGGCAGGGCAGGAGCTGTGGGAACGTTGCTGCCGGCAGAGCAGGGACGGGGAGTCCTGCGTGTGAGGGCAAGGGCACCAGAACAGGGACCCTCACAGGCCCTGGTGCCCTCTGGTACTGGAAATGGCCATCCTGGCGTTCAGGGCAAGGGGCTGTTCCAACAGGTTCCAAGCTATCTTACAGGGCTATGTGGTTAAGCACTAGTGAGGGAGGCCTCTTTCAAAGGCAGCACCAGAAGGCTTGAGACCTAAACCTCAGCTCGGGACCTCCTGAATCCTGGTTTATTGAACTTGCACTCCTGTTTGGATGCTAGCATTGCACAGAAACCCTCGTGAAGTGCAGCACTTCTTCCAGCTTTCAGTCCAAGAGCTGAGCTCTTCCCCTCTAGACTTAGGAGATTATAAAATAAATAAATAACGCTGGAAGTGAGCCATGAGCTGATGCGGCTCTGCCCTTGGGTCTGGCAGCTGGGCCAGTGTTGAGGTCCCACACATAGAGTAGGTCACGGGGCTTGTGAAGGGCCTTTTATTTCCTCTGAGCTTATTAGAAGATGGCAGTTTATTAAAATCCAAACAGCTTGCAGTAAAGCAGTGGTTCTGATAACAAAAACTTTAGAATATGGTGGCTACAGTAACAGTCTTGACGTGCTTCATCAAGGAGACTGCACATCACTACTGCAGTCCACTGAAAAGGTGCGGAGGGAGAAGAACGAGCAGCATGTGAAAATAAACTATAAGCAAAGCTTTTCTCACCACTCTCCCATGTCACACCGTGCAGCCCTCCATTTCAAAATCCTGTCAGGCCGAACACGCACTCTATCCTTCCTGTTACCACCCCAAAAATCAAAAGCCTCTCCACAAAGCTCCTCGCTGGGCTGCCCTCGGGGCCCGTGAGCCTCCTGTCACAGCAAAGGCCCCGTTCCCACACGCGAGCGCTGCACAGAGAAGCAGCCACAAAGAGCCCTCAGCGCACCCCATACCTTCACATGCTACGGGTCCGGGTTTGTGGCTACTTAAAATAGTTTCTGCAATTGCTCATCTTCACTAGTGGCAATTTTTATTCGAAATTTAGACGGTGCTTTCGCAACTCTCACCCGAAGTAAAATAAATGTAGCAGCTGGTGTGTCTGCAGCTGATGAGGTTGATAAAAGAAGAAAGTATCTCTGAAATGAAGTTTCCTTTTCAGGACGTGTGCTGGGCCTGACATAAAAGGCACAAAAGCGAGTTTAATTTAAAACTAATTAATTGGTGAAATGTTATCAGAATCCTAGTGAAGATAAATAAATTAATGTGATACTGGGAAAAAGATCAGCTGCTAAAGATGAAAGTTACCAACACAACAATCCACAGCGGGGGAAAAGTTACACAAACTGGATTAAATCAGCAAAGCTCGAGTGAAATGCTCCTTCCATAACTCTGGATGCCAAAATGAAATAATTTGAGGTTAAAATGCTGATGGATGCAAATATTTGTTTCTTTCACAAGAAGAAGTAAATATCAGGTTTTTGACAGTGAAATACTGCCTTGCTTTCATGCCTGTTTCCCCCATTCTGCAAAAGCACCAAGTTGCATGCAAGGAGCAGAGAAAGGAGGAAACGACATGATTGCTGCAGGCTGATCGAACTTCACCAACACTTGATTTATATACTCCTCTTTATTAAGGTAAAGGACAGGAAAACTGGAATGTCTGCCTAAAACAACAGAAAATACACAGCTCCTCAGTTGCTCTAAATCAGAAAGCTATGAATGCTTTCTGGGCTTTCTATTTTTCTCTTGGAAAGAAGGTCTGGATGAACGAGAAAAAGAAACAGGCTGGCAGAGAAGCCTCTCGTGATTCAAACTGCCCCCAGATAGCATCTCAAGCTGAGTGATGGCTTCTTGGGTCAGATCCTTGTCAGGGGATTCGAGGCTGCACACAGAGATGTCTCGAGCTGCTGGATTCCTCCTGCGCTCAAGGCAGCAGGAATTGCATGGCCTCGCACTGAGACAGAACTGGGAAAAAGGTGCCTGAATCCAATGCAATGTTCTCCCTACTTGTAACATCCAGTGGGGTCCTGCTATTTGGGTGGCCTTCCATGAGAATATGTGACCATGATGTTTTACTGAGTCATCTGTGGGTGTCTGAGCATAGATGAGTCCAAGCGCCCTAGGAAAAGGTTTGTCCAGGAATCTCCTTGTAACCAGGGACTTGAGATGGACCCCACTGAGGAGATCCTGCTGTCATTAAGTCCACACTCCACTTTAGAGAAGGCTTCATTTTGCATTAGAGACCCAACAGCTTCATGAAGGGTCTCACAGCTTGCATGCTGAAGCATCTATTTTGTTTTGTAACAATGGTTACAATTTAGTACAAGCAAAACCAGACACAATTGCACTTAATCAATGAATTCACTTCTGTGTAAACCAGGACTCCAATTTGGCCGATGTTTTACTTCCTACGTTGTGACAAATTACTCCTATTGACTGAACAGAGCATGCCAAAGTTTTGTATGCTCTGATTTATACAAAATAATTAGCATGATATTGTCTGGATTTGAGGTCACTGAGCTATTTTACTAGCACTTTAATATTGACATTCATTTCCATCCTGTACCAATTAGCACAGAAGAAGCAGGATCCAGCCACAAATGACATCTACTCTGCTTTACAACATTCAGTCCTACAGACTTTTCTTACACAGATTCTTCCCCCCTCCAAGAAAAACCCTGATATGTTGGTTTCAGAACAACAAAAACATTTGCAAAAAGAAAACTCTAGCATGGGGCGAGATGCCAGTTCATGCTAAAAATGTAAAGAACTGAATGTTCCTGATCTTGCAATTACTTTCTTTACAGAAGATCATTCTTTGTGGAAAAGAAAAGGTCATGTGTAAGGAATAAGAGTCCCTCTTTATGCTGTTCACCTAGCAGGACTTTAAAAAGCTGCAAAGACTTCTGCAGGCCCAAGACTTTCAATTAGAAGGACTGGTTTATTCTAAAAATGAACCTATCAAGTGTATTAAAATGAACAAAATAAAGCACCTAACACTGCACACCTAATCCATGAAAAACAATTTCACCAGCCCTGGGATGGTATCTCGCAGAGCCAGCTCTTCAGCCGGGGCAAATCAGCAGCTCCCCACTTTCAGGGGAGCTACACCACTTATTTAGGAACCTAATTGCAGTTTTTAATGAAAATAGAAGTTGTTTCTATGTTTTTTTTTAAAGGGCTGGTGGAACAGGAGTAATGCAAATGGGGCAGAGAGAAAGTTCTGGAGTTTTCTGGAGCTAAGCACTGCTAGTCTCTCTCCTCTAGTTTAGCTGCATTGCTATTGCTCCATCAGTGGAGCTTTCCAACAGGAAAAGCAGACTAGACTGAAATGAGAGTGTTGAACAGGATGCTCTGTGCAAGAGCCGCTCAGTGCAGAAACCAGCCCTCTACCCCGTCCTCACTCAGTACAGAGCCTCTGGCCTCGCAGCCTTGCCACCTAACAGCTCTGACCGGTGCCCTGGTGCCCAAGGGAAGCCAGTCTGGCTCCCTCCCACGCTGTGGGGGGGCCAGCTCCCAGTTTTGCTCATCTGTGGATGGGATTTAAAATCCTGACTGAAGCTCATCTAGTTTAGAGCAGAAAGTTGAGCCCACCTGCAGTGTTAGGTGCCTGCACGAGCTAACTAGATTAGGCCGAGTATCACTGACATATGTGCTGGCCTGTTTCTACAGTACTGAGTGCACCAAGGGTTTGTGAGAGCCAGGCGAACAGAGACCCCAGAGGACTGGCGTAGAGCTCAACTTCTTCATGTGTGGAGCAGTGGGAGGGTAGGTTTCCTTCCAGGAAAGATCCAGTGCTCAGTTATAACTGAGATTGAGTTCTTCTGGAGAGATGGCACTCATTAGAGACAAAAAAAAATGCTCTCTCCAAAGACATATTTAGAAAGAATGTAGAGTCAGCATCAAATAAAAGCCTGGGAAAAAAATGCTTTTCTCCTCAAAAAAAAATGGATCTTAAACCCAAAAGCTGCAATCTATCTAAGTCTATAGTTGGGGATGGGATTTTTTCTTTTAAAACAGGTAAATGGCAGCAATCATCTTTCTTTGTTTCCAACCTCACTGACAAAAACCATCTTACCAGAGATGCCTTTTGCCTATTTCATTTATAATGCCTTTGCATTCAAGTGAGTCAGGAAAGAAGCCATGTGAGAGGAGCTGATGCCAGCCGTGCTGCATGCACTGAGCCAGAGCTTTTAGGGAACGTTTCACTTCCATGCCCCTTGGATTCTATAATAACTCGGTAACTTAGAAAACAGGATAGTTTTGATGCAATCTTTGCTTCATCTCCTCACGCTTAGCAGCATTTACCAGATGTTCCTGCTTGCAGCTTGTATGAATAATTGTATTATCTCTGTGGCCTGGAGTCATTCCTGGTCTCATTTCTCATTGAGGCAAATTAGGACCTGCATGGTCAGATCCTCCAATATGAGGAGCTTGGAAGCAAGAAGGGTGAGGGGTGGCTGTGACTTCTGGGACCCGACCAGAAGTCAGGGTGACTGTTAAACAGCAAAAGTATTTTTTGCAGTTTGGTGGCCAAGCTGAAAAACACTTTCAGATTCAATCACAAAAGCGCTCTTCATGATTATTTTTGACGAAAAAAATAATCCTCCTTCTCCTCGCCTTCCAAAGATGTTACTTTGGCACCTTTGGTTTAGCTCCAAATGCACCTCTTTAATTTTAGCTCATTTCAAGCTATTGTTTCATCTTTTCCTTTTTGGATAGCTTTTATCAGAAAACAAAAAGAGTTACTGGAAATGGAAGTTAAAAAAGAAGACTAAAATGTCAATATGAAAAAAAAATTAAATGTACTAAGGATCCAAATTTCAAAAGCTATCTCCCATTGTTGCTGACAGTATTTTCACGAAAAATCTTTTTCAATAAAATTACTATTTGGGTACGTAAGCTGCATGTGCCTCTTTCTGGTCTGAGAAATGGTGTGACTGGAGGTGAGGCTTATTTGGCTTTCTGCTGTTTTGCTGAAGAGCAGAAAATGAAGGCAGGGTGGTGAGATGAGATTTGAAGGACAAGCGTTAAACACTGTGTGTTCCTAGCAGCCTGCATCCATCCTCAGCACCGCTGAGGAAATGTCCTTCTCCCCTTTGGAGCTGCATTCCAGGCTTTGCTGGCTGCCCAGCTGCTGCCTTCCCAGTTTATGGCAGTAGTGAAGTGTGTCAGTGGTGGGGAGAGGCTTTCATCTCTTGTGATGGAAAATGAGGTGTAATCGCAAGAGATTAAGGGCAAACCTTCCCTAAATGGGGCTAAGGGGCTCACATGATTACTAGGCATTTGTCTCCCAATTTTCACACCTCTTGGGACATCACTGCTACATGGGAGATGGATGGATCACAGACAGGTTTCCTGGCTGCTTACTCTACATTGGCCATTTTCCCAGGGAGGAGCAGGTGGCACTTTTGATGTTACAATAATTCACAGTGAAAAAGAGAAGCCTGCAGCAGGTCCTGGCAAGGCACAAGTAAATTGCCTGCTAACAGATTCATGTTCTCCAAGCATCGCCCAGGCACATGATAAAAAGAAACACAGGATCGGGTTGCAAAGCGGCCTGTTATCAGGCGATGTCTCCCAGAGATATCATAGAAAGCCCCAGTTCACAAAGTTTCGGCTAATTTGTCCTGCGTGTTCGTTATCTGGCACAGTTTAAATAGCGCATTCCTGTGTGAGGTGTCCTGCACACCTGACACAAGTTGTGATGGGGGAGCTGCCCGCGGGGCTTCTTCTCTTGGCACATGTCACGTTAGAGAGCACATACAGGGGCTATAGATCTGTTTACGTTTCAGAGTTTCCCATTGTACTTTGTGAAATAAACATATCTGCTTTTATTCCAAACAAGGAATGAGCGTGAATAAAACCTCAGCTTCAGAGGCCCTTGGGGCAAAGATAAAACACCAAATCGCAGCACCTCAGCCTGGGCTCCTCTGGCATTGCAGGTGAAAGCACCCCCAAACTCCAACGCCAGGAAGCTCAGACCCACAATTTGCCACTCCTAGCCAGGAGTTTTATGCTGATCTAACTTCATTAACTTAGATAGACTTCATTTTTTTTGTAAAATAACAGATTAAAAGGGACGCAAGGTCATGCTGGATGCTCTGATCTGGGTGCTCTTGGTCCCAACTCTCCTTTGAGCCCTTTTGGGGCCACTCAGGGCTGGTGTGGGTGAGGAGCGACCCCCAGACATGCACCCCTCACCCATGGTACCAAACTACCGATCTGCAACTTTGGAGCGTCCTCACAACCTTCATCCCGACCAGGGCCGCAGGGACCCTGCACCAGGAGACCTCATGAGGCCCTTTCCTGCCTGACAATAAAATCTATTCTAATTATAACTCCTGCACATGCAGGGCAGAGCAGGGCAGGGCAGCGCGTTCGTCGCTCGAGGTCACTCATGAAAAATCACCAGGCCGGCTCTGGCTGGTGGATGGGAGGCACACCTGCTGCAGGAGCCTCCTGCAAAGCAGAGGCTGCAGGAAAACTGATGCCGACCCTTGCAGCACATGCTGAGAGGGGCACGCGCAGGTACGGCCGTGCTCGAGGTTTTAGATTTTCCTTGTTTTACCATTTTGCCACTGGACTATTTTCTACTTTGGAAGAGAGAAGGGAGAACTAAAGGAAAAATGAAATTAAAGTCCCTCAGTTTTATTTATTCTATTGCAAATATCATTGAGAACAGACTAGAAAGTATTAATTTTGAAATATTAAAATATTTGAGCCTTCGAAGTAAAAATAAATGTATATCTAGTCAAATGTCAAGACAGTGCCAGTAGACTAGAAAAAATATTTGAAATATTTCCTGAATGGGAAAAGAAATCATTTTACAGTTGATTTTACTGCTCAGATTTTTAGCAGGTTAGCCAAATGAATTACTTCTCAACCAAGGAAACCCACACAACATTAGCAGTTCTCACAGCAGCCCAAGATATCATTTTCAGCCAACAGGTCCAGCAGCTCCTGACAAGAATTCAAGTCATTTTTAAAGAAAATGTGTGCAAGTATTTACCACACCAGACCAAGGAAAACAGAAATTCTATATAAATCAGAGGGAGAAAAATAAAGAAACATCTATAGTTTTTCTCCTTACATAATGCATCATTCCCAGATTGGAGGCCAGTTGCACAGTGGTTTTCTAGTGGTGAGAGCAGGATATTGGGTTTCAGGACTCTTGGGTTAAATTATCGAATCTGCCATTGATTTGCAGTGTGACCTTGGGCAACTCATTTAAAGGGAAATATGTAATTATTAGTTTCAATTGGCCACACTCAGTTATTGTCTATGGCTTTATAACACTTGCTAATTTTTATAAAGAGGATGCTTTTATTGGAGATTTTTTTTCAAACACGTTTATTTGTTTCAAAACCTATGGTGCTTTCTTTTTTTTCATTTTTAACTCTCATAATTCATAGAATACTCAAACAATCCAACAGGGAAACCTAATAAACTAGATTCTACATGTACTGTCGCATATACTTAAAGATTTATTCCTAATTAGGCAATTTAAATTGTTGTCTTAGGTTAGCAAATTGTTAGGTTAGTTAATTACGTATGTACATCATTGTTCATTCAGAGCTAAAGGACTAGCAAGGGAAGGTCAAACTGCACAAATACAAGATACGATGAGAAATATTGCCCAGTCTAATAATTTCAAAACTGACTGTTCAATCAGTTACAAAGCCCTTTGTTGTTGTTGGTTTTTTTTAATTAGGAAAGAGTTTTGTCCAAAGTGAGGAGCAGAAGCAGGAAACATCCTCATATTTATTGTAAAAATAAATATCTTTAATAGCTTTCTTCTAAATGAAAGGTTTTCTGAAAAAAAAAGGTTGCCCAGAAAACATGGGTTCAAACATTTTGTTAGTTTTATTTAAGATGGCAGCAGTGTTTTGGAAATAAGAAACATCCAATTTGCTTTAGAAAGGATAGTGGGGATTTCCCACATATTCTCATGTTTTCTGAATTATTTGCAGTTTTCAAAATATTTCAAGATAGAAATTTTAACTGTAAAAAGAGTCGTGGGGAAGAACACTGCTAAAAGCTCTACTCTCATTTATAGCAATCTTTTATTTTCAACAATATGATTAAAAGGAAGATTAAAAATAAGGTAGTTTGTAAGTTAAGGTTTTGTTCTATTTTTTCTGTAGCCTATTGGGACCATGCAAAATATGGTACAATACTTACATATCCTGCAGGATTATTTACTTTGAAGCTTATCTATAATTTATAAAGTGCTTAGAGACTGTCTGATGAAAATGCAATAACTATGCCGTCGTCATCGTCATTGTTATTATTGTGAATATCATTATTTTTATTCCCTCAGTGAAATAAGAAATGGGTTTGGAAAGATTACAGCAGCTGTGGGGAATGCGCCTCGGGAACTTCTCCCCTGCATTTTGTGCTACTGCCAGAAGGAGTGTATAAAAGGTGGCAGGAGTCACCGTGTTCCCCAGCTAATCAGTATGAACGTGCTTGGGCTGTCATGTGTTCCCTCCACAGGCCAAAGAAAAGCAACAGCTGCAGGGTGCACTGGCCTCCATTCAAGGGATGCACGAAAGCCTTGTCCATGAGTGCCCCAGGCTTGGCAGCTTTAACCTCAGTGAGATGTTCACAGCTGGTCACAGTAGGTGAGGTGCGGTTGGCATGGGCAGCATGTGGCCAGTCACGAGTGACACCTGGCAGAGGGCACACGAAGTTGTTCCCTTGTTTGATAGCACCCCAAAGCGGGCTGTGAGACCAGCCCGACAGGGCTGCCACCGTGAGCTCCGTGTCCTCTATGCCCCGAGCACGCAGTTTCAGCTTGCACCGAGGGAGATGTTGCTGTGCTCAGGAGGGAAACAGCGCTGAGTGCTCTTGTAGGGACGAAGGGATGGCAGAAATACCCCAAGCCCCTACACAGCACACGGCCACATCCTGGAGCTTCCACTCAAGCTGAACTCAACTGCATTAATGGGCATTTATCCGACAAGTGAATCCAGTCATGTTCATGTGAGAGGAAAAGGCAGCCATGACAGGGCAGGGAGAAGGGAAGGCGGCTCCAGGCCTGAGCAGCAATCCCAGCCTCTGAGGCCAACACGTGCTCCGGCCAGACCCCCTGTACGACTGTGTCCCCTAATGGAAATCGGGCCTAGGAGCACTCGTAGTGTCCCTGGGAAGGGTCACGGCAGGCGAGGTGGTCAAACAAGCACCTCTGCATGGAGAGGGCCGGGCTCGAGAGGGCAGGCCTGGAGCCGCAACGCTGGGGTTTGCCCAAATGAAGCAGCGCTCACGTGCCTGCAGATGGAAAGTTGGAAAACCCTCCTTCTCCTTCTAAAATGGTTGCAACAAATAACAGGAAAATTAAATCTACTTCCCAGGATACGTGCCTGTACAGGAAATTCACTGGAGGGCGTTTCCCTGACAGAAATATTCCCTGGGAAGAAATTGAGTCTGCCTTTTGTAACGTTCCCTGAAAAATAACTCCCAGAAACCAGATCCTGTCAAAATGATGTGAGAACACTAGACATTTTGCTATCAAAATATTTTGGCTTTAGGAACTAGCAGATCTTCCTGCCTCGCTGTGGAAAAAGGCAGGCAAATGAAGTGATCGCTCCCTGCCACAAGCCCGTGCCATACAGAAAATCACCTCATTCGCCTGTGTCTTTAGACCTCACAGGCTCCTGGCACCTTGCCCTGCGCTCCGACCACTGCACCAGGCTTCCTGCTAGAAGCGGGGGTGCTTGCCTGGCCCACTGGGGCATTCCCCTTTTATGCTTATATTTCTGCTACTAAAATTATGCTTCACTGGCTCCATAAAATAGCATCATTGGGGACATAACTTGTATGCTTGAAAGACACCTCCTGAATTCACTTGTGTTGATGGGACTCTGGAGGATATGCACTGAAAACAGTGGCTTCTCTGCAGCTCTAAGCAGGCTGTGGGAACTCAGAAATTGCTGAAGTGAGTCCTGGCAGCTCTGTTTTGCATGCAGGATAGTGTCATCTTGTATTTAGCTGGGCTTTACTGCTATGTGGCTTGCCCAACATTTCCTCATAAACAGTTTACACATTTCAGATTCATTTTGACACTTTGGCGTATTGCTTTGCTATTTGAAGAGGGTTTCTTCAAATTTCTTGTTAGATTGGGAGCTGGAATTTGACAGTTTTTCTTCTTCAGCTGATGTTTAGAGCTGTAGTTACTCCCAAATCCATCTGCTTAAAATAGCACAGCCAGATGTCTTCTTCTGAGGTCGTGATTCAAAAAGTCCTTGTGGGTCTTCTTGACAAACATAACGTGCTTCCAGCAAGTACTTTGCAGTGCATGAGCTCTGTGGAAGTGGGAGCTCCCCAGCCTGCCGCCCACCTCTGGATCGCCTTCCCTGAGCAGCCTGGGGAAGCAGCTCAGGCATTAGGAATCCCAGTGCTTTGAAATGTCACTGTGCTTTGGTCTGCATCCTAGCTAGGGACAGGTTTATTGAGGGATTGGAGGGGGCAAGAGTAGCAAAGAGGCAGCCTTTCTACAATCCCTTTAAATTTCCAGCTAAGACCTCAGAAGCCCAGCTTCACTTCTCCTCATTTAAAGAGCTCCCAGTTGGCTCCCTAGCAGCAGGCAGGTTTTCTTCAGCTGCAAGCCTGGCCCAGAGGTGCTCACTGCAAGAATCACAGAATGGATGAGGTTGGAAGGGTGCTCTAGAGATCATCTAGTCCAAATCCACTGTTCCAGCAGGGTCACCTACAGCACATGCACAGGGTGGCATCCAGGCAGGTTCTGAAGACCTTCAGAGGAGACTCCACAGCCTCCCTGGGCAGCCTGTGCCAGGGCTCTGTCCCCCAGGGTGCTGTCTGGGTCCAGCTCATTGCAGAGCGAGGCCAGGGCACCCAAGGAAGCGGCTCTCCCCTCTGCCCCAGGACCACATCCCCGCTCTGCCTGCCCCAAGGCGTTCAGCAGGTTTGCTCCCGGCGTGGGGAGCGCTGGCGGCTGCCCTGCGGATCTGCTTCCAATCACCGGGCGCGCTCCATGAAAGGCTGCTCACATCGGAGCCAGCGCGGGTCAGGGGCGGCCGGGGCAGAGTGCATGAGAACTTCCCTCCATCCCAGGAAAACACTTTTAATAGAACAAATCTGGCTCCTCACAGCAAACAGCTAATCCGTGGCAGAGGGGCGGGAAGGGGGGACAGGAGAAGAGGCTTCTCCAACAGCTGTCAGCCGGCATTTAGAGCAGCAGCTATAAAAGCTGGTGAATAACAGCCACCCTCCCACACAGCCCTCCCTGCTCTCACTGCAGATTTGCACCAAGGTGAGTGAGCTGGGTGAACAGTTCAGAAAAATTCTGCCAATCTCTCATAGGAGGAAGAGGCTGGCAGCACACAGAGCCTCAGATGTCCCCCTGCCAGGCCTGCACCAGCACGCTCTCTGAAGTTATCACAGCACTAGACCTTAGAGGATTTATGAGAAGGACTGGCCCAATGTCAGTGTGATTGCTGGCTCAGATTTCTTCTGCCCTGAATTAAATCCCTCGGGCAATATTAAAAATGGGGTAGTCTGCCAAGTGAATCCTGCCCAGCAGGATGTGAGCCAAGGCTCTGAGCAGCATGTGCAGGACCAGTCCTAAAGTGGGCACTGCTTCAGTCAGGCTCCCATTACCTGCATGTGGCTGGGAAACCTGGTATTTAGTATCTGTCTGAGCCAAAGCTTTAGTCACCTTTTGCAAATAAGAGCTTTTTGCAATAAGGGTTGAAGAGCTGCTGTAGAGGTTCAGAAAGCCTGTTTAAAGGTAGACATGTTCTTTGAAATCAGCACATATAATCAATATTAGAGGACACTTCTCGCCCATCAAATCCAAGCTGCTGTCAGAAGTTAACGGGCCACAAGTCTTTTCCTCACTTTATGGAGGGCAGGGAGGCATCACAGCCAAAGTGACTTGAATTAAAGCTTTTAAGCCTGTGGATCACTAGAAAGGCATTCAAGTTTTCCAAAGCCAACCAAATAATCCAGCCACTAGGTCCAACGACTAATTTTAGGTTCCTAAAGCAACATGTATCTTGGATCTTGGAATCTGCTAGATCTCCTGAACGCAGTCTGGTCATTTGCTCCAGCCAGCCTCATGCAGGGGTTATTCCACTCCATTGCTATGAAAGTTGGGCATGTGGTCATGACTGTCAAAAATCAAAGCAGAAAGGCAGGTACTTCCATGGGCTCTTCACCCACCGACAGTGAGATGTGAAGCACATTATCCCAAATGGCTACTGAGAGCACCCGGACATCTGAGATAAAGTAGGTGTCCAACTTCTTCAGGGCCAAATCTGTGAGCTCTGCCCAATCATAAAAACATCGCCTTTATTATTGAAAATGAAACTTTTGTTGACATCTGAAGGAGAAGGATGAAGTATCTGACATCCAAGCCAGGCTCCTGTTGGCTGTTTTGTTTTATCAAGGTCTGGAGATGTTAAAAAATATAGAACTATTTTGTGGCTTCTTATTGAAGGCAGCTGGACTTTATCAGCAGGTCACCACAGTAGGGAGATAAGAAGGCTCCTTCTCTAGGCGCCCTGTAGGAGTTTCACAGTCCCAGCTTGGCTTATGTGGCAATTAAAAACCCCTTAAAGTGGTTTTGACCTTGGTGTCTTTCCCTATGACAGCTCCATTAGCTCTGCGGTTCAGGGGCTCTTGTGCCTACAGAGGAAATGGGGCTTTTGTGGCTCTATCACATACTGAAGTACAGACATGTAGACACACCTTAAGAAAACTCCTTTATTGCCTTTCTCATAAATTTATAAGGTGGAACCTCATAAATTTGCAGGCACTTACTCCTGTGGCTGCCCTTCTCGCTCTGCCAGGGCATCCCCGCAATGGGCTCCTTGTTGCAGTGGGTGGATGGGCCCAGGCCACCCGCACGCTCTGTGCAGGCTCTGCCAGGCAGAGCTCCTTGGCTGCTCTTCCCTACCTGCCTCTCCTGCCAGATGAAATTTTAGGCCAAACAGACATTTTAGGGAGCCTCAGTGATTTCTGTAAATTGTTTCTGTCAAAAAAAGGATAAAAGTAGGAATTTCCTCTGCTTCCCTCACCTGCAAGACTTGAAATATTTTTCAAATCAAATTGTAAAGAAATTTAATCTTCATTTGAAAGCACCTTTATGCAGAACAGCACTAAAGAAAGTCAGTGCTTCAAACTTACATATCAGCTTTCAAAAATGTGAAGTGAGGTGCTAAGTGGCTGGATATCTTTTACTTTTCTGCAGCTGAAGTCTCCAAAATATGTCAGGGATGTTTCTGCACAAAAGTTTTGGGTTTATTTTTCCTTGCACGCTCTTTGTGTCTCACTGGTGATGGGAGAAACCTGGTCTTTGCTCAGCTGCAGTAAGGAAGGACAGAGAGGCGGGTACCGGTCGGACGCGGGTGCCCATGTGCTCTGCCCATGGCTGTGGTACCAGGGCAGCGCTGCACACGCAGAGCCCTGAGCCGCTCTCCTCTGGCTGCCACCACAGGGGAATCATCCCAAGGAGGCAATAACGCGCTCACCGTGTAATTGCAAAGAGAATTGCAAGTCACGTAGCCTTGCTGGATGGAGATCTGCATGCAAGGGCTTTGGTTTTAGTAACGTACAGTCCTGCAGGTACAGCTTGTTCTGAAGCAAATCTTTGTAGCTCCCCTCTCTCTGCAGATCTTGAAGGGTCAAGCCCTCTGTGCTCAGGAGTAAGAGTCAGGGTGTTTAGAAGAAATTTTCTGCTCGAGGAAGAAAAAAATGATTTTGCACAAAAGAATAAGGAAGTCAGGAATTTGTTAAAGAACAGAAAAAGAGAAAATAAAGGAAAAAGGAACTCCTGTTGGACCTAAAGCAAAAGAAGATGGGGTTGATACTTTGAGAGCATTCAACTTTCTGACAAAAAAGAACACTTTATAAGAAAGCATATGCTTTCTAGAAAGCAGCAATGCTGCCAACGCCCCAGCCCATGCCCTTTCCCACAGCAGACGCCTCCAGCACGCTAGTGAAGCACCCCAGGCCCTCGCACGGGCCCTTGCCCAGGCCAGTGGTCAGAGGACGACCAGAGATCCTTGGAGCCTCGCGCTTCCACTGCCACCCCAAGGGGCCTGGGGAGAAGACCAAGGTGGTAGCACTACTGATCTCAGCATCTCAGCTGCCTACAGCACCATCTGCCTTTCACGTGCATAGGCAGAGATGCTCCTTCTGGATATTCCACCCTAGAAATCACTACAGCTTGCAGAAGTTCATCTTGACTGCTGTCTGTCAAAATATCTCCTCCTTCCTAATAACAATGATGAATACACACACGTAGCAACTAACATTTACAAAATGCTTTGCCCATGAATACATATCCTAATGACTCACAAAAATAATATCTTTACCCCAAATTAGGCCTTTTTGTTTGCCTGACCTGCTCCAAACCAGATCATGATGGCAGCAAACAGCGAATGCTTCACACAAGCACCCACATCCTGTGGGTGGCTGGTAGTATGGGAGTGCTGTGAGTGTCACTGTGTCACTACCTTTGTTTTCCAAAATCAAAGCAGTTCTGACTGGACAAATAAAGCACATATATCTATTATGTCCATTTTTTTTTCCTGAAAAAAACGTGTAATTTTGCGTTGAAAATTCACCTTCTGTAACTGATATGCAATTTATATTAATATTTGTGGTTTCGCCAACTCTGCTGTCTGTGAAATTTTCTTTTTCTCCAGCTCTATCTAGTATATATCTATTCATTCATATATACATTTTGTAGGTACTGAAATAGTCATAGGAAGAAGAAAACAGAACAAAATTCACCATTACAGTGAAATCACTTCACTCACTGGAGAGGCAAAGCCACCACTGAACTATGTTTAATACCAAGCTGCCAAGAAAAGATCCCAGTCAAACAGCACAAACATTTTCTGAACTAGAAGACTGTTAGTAGTTTAGGCTAACATCTGTCCCAGACACCCACGCCAAGACTAAACGTTGCCTTTAACAATTATTGCGGGATCTCAGGTACATGCTATCCTAAAAACACGAAGGGAACAAACTCAGAGAGAAATGGGATCTTCAGCATCTATCAACACTGCTGAAAAGCAATTAACAGTCAAAAGCAGCTAGTCTGAAGCCAACAACACGCAAAGCCGACGTTTCAAGGTCAACATTTGCAACATAAAAAACACCCACTGAGATGCACGTGCAGCTCCTCCACATACAAATCCCCACAGCTGCCCGCTTTCATCCATAGCAGTTTTTATCCTGGCTTGTGCCCATGAGGATGGTGCTGCCAACAGGAGGAGGGAAACCCCCTTTTTGGGGGTCCTTCCTCAAAACCTCTCAACAATGGGAGAAGAAGCAGTGGCCACCAGTGCGTCACTTCATACCTGGAAGGGACCCAAGCCTGTCACCTCCTAAACTGAAGTTGGACAGGGCTGGCCTCTCTCCACTGAGCTCAGTGGGAATAGAGCTGGGTAAACAGGAGCAGAACAAAGCCTATTGTTTGGCCTGTGTTGGACCTGCAGCGTCTATTCTCCTGTGCCGAAGCTGCAGGCGCTCTGGCTGCCGCGGGCAGCGGAGCCGCTTGGGGAGCCCCGCGGGCAGCGTCGCCGCTCGGGGATGGCACGAGGACAGCACGGGGACAGCGAGCCACGGCGCGCACTCTCATGCCCGGCCCACGGGAAGAGGAAACCAGCGGAGACAGGCAGCTGGGGGACACGCAGGAGACAGGAACAAGGCCGGCACAAACGCAGGAACCCCTGCTTCACTTCCAGACAAAGGTAATTTGACCAGCGCCTTGAAACTCCCCAGTGAGTAAGGGTTTTATTGGGAGAGCAGAGGGAGCAGAGGGAGCTCCTAAGTCCCAAGCTTTTGGCAGCCAAGTTGACTCAAACCTTGGGAATTGGTGACATGGACACCGGGATGTTTGGCATGTCCCAGAGTGATTTAGATACTTGTCACCGGATGGTCAGGCAAAAATAGACTTTCCCTGAATTGGGCAAATAAGCCTCCCATCCGCACGTTCACTGTTAAAAACAGCCAGCTTTTACAGCAGCAAGGCTTGGATCTGCAGTGGAGCTTTGTCCTCCCTGCTCCCCTAAAGGACAGCACCAAGGCCATGTGAGGCCACCACACGTGGCGTGAGAGCAGCCGTGCGGCTGCTCAGCCCGTCCCAGCCTGCGAGGGCTGCATCCAGCCTACGTCCATCCTTCCCCTCTCCCAGAATTAAGTCCACTGTTTATCAGTGATTAATTAACAGATTACTGGGAGGCTGAAAGAGTCTTTCTAGACAGACTACTCTGCCTGGCCCCGAAGCATCATAGTGATGTTGGATTTGCATTGGGTCCAATGTTACGACACAGAAGAGTGGGAAGAACAGATAGTTACAGAAACTCGACAGGTATTCCGTTTATACACATTTGACTTACATGAGTAAAATTTGCAGTACATGTGCATGTGCTCTAAAACAGCTTGAAAATTCTCCTTTTTGAAAGGATTTAAATAGGAGAGAGATAAAATTGTTGATATTATGTTTTTACTGAAAACCTTGTTTACAATTAATAGAAAGTCTTTGTGAAAACTGTTCACTTTCCTTGGAAAAGTTTCACTTTCTGTCAATAAATAAACATTGGTGATTGGAATAGAGAGTTTTCCTTTTTATTTCAGCTGAAAAGATCATTTCTGTGTGGACTGAAGCCCCAGTGCTTCCCAGGAGCTGGAGGCCCTGCTGTAAAACATCTCTGTGTTTTGGCCTTGCACCTGGGAGGCCACTGCAGGACAGCGCAGCACACGCTGCCCTGGTGGGACGTCACAGCAGAAGAAGCCAGGTCCCCAAGGTGCCACTCTGACTATTCACAAGTTCAGAGAAAAGAACCAGCTGGAGCATGGACTGATAAATGTTTCTAACAATTCAAAATTATATGTGGAAATGAGGAGGAAATGGCCAACAGTTCTATAAAAAATATTAATCAGTCCCTCTCATCTCTGATTTTCTTTTGATTGACTTCTTTTCAAGTATGGCCAAAGATTTCTGTCACTGGAAAAATATTTTAGCAAATGGAATGTCATCTCCTGTTCCAGTTTTGTGCAGAACTTACATCAGACTAGAGAACCAATAGGGCCAGAACCAAGTAAAGACCTTTCTACCCACAAACTAGCTTTTCCAAAAGACGTGATCCCAACACCAAGGGAAGATGAGATCTGGGTCCCATTAAAAGGCAACAAGAGATTTTGCCCTGATTTCAGCAAGGTTAATATTCAGTACAGAATGAGCTCAGTCTGTTCTGCAAAACCTGCAAGGCCTCACAGACCATATCTCACTAGTCCTGATATTTAACTCTTATTTGGGGGTACACAGCAGAAAAATCAATCCCCCTCTTATTACTTGCTAAGACAAGTGACATCTGGCGGGGTCCCACCAAAGGGAGGGCTATAAAACCCAAGCTGTGTGTGAGGGGCAATGGGGACTCTGCCAACATCCCCACCACGCTGCGGCCCGCAGAGCGGCGCCTACGTGAGCCTGCTGTGCGCACCATGGGTGCACAGCGTTGGCCTGGCCCTGCAGCCTGCTGCTCCTCGAGCAGAGGGCCCACTTGGACAGGGGCTCCCTTGGGAAAGGCCGGCACGGGCAGGCCAGACATCCACATCTGAGCTGCTCTCTGAGGAAGAAATCTGCCTCAGCACAGAAACACCCTGCACTACTGCTGAAGCAGTCCTTCCCATTTGACAAACATAATTTTTTTAAAGCAGTAACGAAAACCCACCCAAACTCTGGCCTGCCCTTCCCTATCTCCCTCTCACCTTGCTTTTTCTTATGTATGCACTGCAATTCAGTCCTTTCTAAACAAACCATTTGAGACTCTGGGTTCAAAGTGGCATTTCATTTTTGAAATCCCTTTAGGAATTTCATGTCACTGTGTTTTTATAATATAAACAGTGTGACGCAATGCACAAAGTCACAGCAGAAATGCTCTGTGTCAAGCTCAGGTGCCTTCTCTTTTACTTTTCTGTTTTCCAACTTTTCCAGAGATTGATCTGGGTAGCATTGAACACAAACCTTTTGGTAGGTTTAGCCTACCAAAGCTCACTGTGCTCTCATTTTGTCCTGCACCGCCTTGTCCAAACTCCACCAGCAGCGTTACAGGCAGGGATCTGCCCTGATCTCTGGTAGTCTCTGCTACTCAAGGGGGACACTGGGGCCCCAACTTGGTCCAACCTATGGGAAGGCCATCAAAGAAGTCCTACCTTTGAGGAACATTAGCCAGGCCTATGCAGCGTTGGAGTTTGGTACTATCATGAACAAAACAAGACCCAATGGAAACTTTCAATTTATTTTATACAACCAAGTTTTAGAAACTCTGTCCTGATTTCCCCTGGCTATTTGTTAAAAACAACAAAAAGAAGGGTGGAGGTAGAGCAGAGGGGGAAGAATACATCAGCCTCGGAGTAAACACTTTGGAAGCCAAGCAGAGTTGGCCGGTGAGCGCATATTGTGATTCACGAAGGGAAGGCTTTTTTTAAGCGCCGGCGGTGGCGGCGGCGCAAGGACAGCCACGCAGTCCCCTTCCTGTGCGAACAAAGGCGGCGCGCGCAGAGCGGCCCGAGCCGCCGCCTCAGCGCCCGGCGCGGCCCCAAGGCCCCCGCGGGCCGCGCTCCCACAGGGAAGCGGAGCCTTTCGGCACCTCCGTGTGCTGATTGCAGCCCCTGCCCCACTCCAGGGCTCGCAGCAGTACAGATCATTCCTATCTGAGGAAAACCTACCCAGGTCCAACATTGTCTCTGTTTACTATAAGCTGCATTTCACTCTGTACGAGGTCTGTGTGCTGAAAGTTTTCTTAAACTAAGGAAACCTGGAATAAATACCCCTTTTTCTTGAGGACTTTATCACTGTGGTATGGGAGAAAACCAGTGTGTGACTGTGTTGTCCAGCAGCAAAGCTCTTTCAGCCTCAGGACGGGCAGGTTTGATTTGCAGATTTATTCCTGTCACTGTTAGGACTCCACACTTGACCACGGTGGTGATACAGTGACTGTGAAGGCTCTGATCCGGCATGCAGTCTGCAAACAGCTTCTTGGTGCTTGACAGCAACACAGGAGAGTGATTTTTTTCATACTTTTTCCCTCCGGCAAAAAAAAAGATTCAACACCAATACGTTTCACAACTTGTCTCCAGTGTGCCAAGCTGCTGCTGTCAAGGGAAATTAATTCCGTTTTTGCAAAAATCAAAAACTTTGTTTTTTGAATGAGAAATGATTGTTATAAAATGTCCTTTTCTATTTGTTTTATTAAGAGAAAACCTTCAAGACTGACCAAATCTGAATGGAATGCTTTAGTTCATTCAGAAGTTTTGTTTTTCTTCTTTACTTTCTGACTTGCAATTTTGAAAGTGATGACATATACCTCAGAGTTATA
Source organism: Nothura maculosa (assembly GCA_032353885.1). NCBI lineage: Eukaryota > Metazoa > Chordata > Aves > Tinamiformes > Tinamidae > Nothura > Nothura maculosa. The sequence goes on along the minus strand of JAUBOD010000059.1, from coordinate 792,250 downwards.
TAGCAGCAAGAAGATTCTCTGTGACTGTGTGCTGGCAGAGATCTGCCCTGTGTTAATC
>JAUBOD010000059.1:770730-781536 GCA_032353885.1 Nothura maculosa | reverse complement strand
AGACCAATCCCAGCATATAGAATTTTCTTTTCTAAACTCAGATACTCGGGGAAAAATAACTGAACTCCTGGAAGCTGTGGCACTTTGCTTGCTGCCTTCTCTGCTTGAGCAGCTGCTAATGACTCACTCACCTCAGAAACATTGCCAGGAACTACAGGGGCCACAGGGACTGCAGGAGAATTCCTTTCTCTTCTGCATCCAATAATATTTATTGAATAACAGTGCTACTAACACTGAATCACTGATCCTGTCAACAATCAGGTGGTACATGAACAAGCTCCTCCACTGGTTTCAAACAGATTTCCTTGGTATGATGCTGGTACTAAAGGTTCAAAGGCTGAACCCCATTTGTTGAATATTCATCAGCAGATTAAATCTAGAGCAGAGTGACAGTTTCATTTCAGACATCGTACACATGAAAAAATTGGCTAGGTTGAGGTTTGAACAGAAGCGAAGCTGTTTGAGCTTTGAAAAGAGGCCATTTGTCAGAAGGCATTTTGCGTCGGCCTTGAACGGTGAAATGTTTTAAGTGGATAGTTTTTACGACAGACCCACACTACCAGCATAGGAAAACAATCATCTGTTTTGTTTTTTAAGGCTCCAAGATAAATCACAAGTAGTGCACTACTACTGATTTATTTATATCTCAATGGAATATTGGACCTATAAATTACGGTTGCATAAACACAAACTGTGCAGCATTTTGCATTGTTTGAACTTGTCAATGGCAGGTCTTTCTCGTGTTTTCATTTTAATGTAAATCAAACTGTGAAATGTATGGATGCAATTTATTTCCAGTTATGTTTATTGGGCTTGGGAATGACTTATTAACCGGGGGCTTTACTCAAATTCTCATTTGATTTCCTTGGATTTGATGGCCTAGCCTCCATGGAGCTCTCATGACTTGAGCATTGCAGACCTTAAATCTGATAGGAGAGACAACCGTGATTTTCTCACAGTGCCCTTGTGGAGTCCTGGAGTGAGAATCTAATGGAAAGAGCATGTCATGCAGAGCAGAGTGCTCAGAAGAAAGGACTGGTGTCTGGGTGAAATCCCTGTGTGGCTGCCAACTCTCCCCTTCACTGTGGCAGGGACGGGAGTTCAGTTTCTGTGTGTAATTTACATCTGTGGGGACACCCACTCTCCAGAACATATTGCAGGTGGGTCCTGGGGTTAAGGAAAGGACTGCAAGAATTCAGGAGATTTTCCTCAAACAATTTCCACAAAGGAAGCAAAACCTAATAGTGCTAACCACATCCAGATCAGCAAGGACAGAAATGGTCAGTCCCACAATTTGATGGTCAGCAAAATCATAGGAATGCCAGTGGAGATGTTTTCAGCCAAAGTAGCCCGTGGCCTTCTATGATAAGCCTGATGAGAGAGGCTCTTGGACAGAATAGATACAGCAGCCAAGGTGGAAAAGCAAGAGGAGCATTGATTTTTTAGTCTTTCTTTTTTTTAACCATCATTTACGGCCACAAACTGAAGCACCAAAAGTTCCACCAGAACTTAAGGAAATACTTCTTGACAGTGAGGGTGACAGAGCCCTGGAACAGGCTGTCCAGAGAGGCTGTGGAGTCTCCTTCTGTGGAGATCTTCAAAACCTGCTTGGATGCAGCCCTGTGCTCTGGGTGACCCTGCATGTGCAGGAGGGTTGGACAAGAGGATCTCGAAAAATCCCTTCCAACATTAAGGCTTCTATAACTCTGTGATCTGAAAAATCCCAACATCTTGAATATAGCAGCCCTTACAACTCTTCACCAGCTGAGAACTTCACTGAATTCCCTATGGGACTTGGGGAAATGCAGGTGAAATCTTGGCCACCATGAAGTCAGTAAGAGCTTTGCTCTGGCCCTAAAACAAGCTTCACATGCAACCACAATAAAGTCATCACTGTGTGCCTCAGTTTCTCTAGAAAATATAAACCTTTCCTCTTTGACAGAAGTGTCATGAGGATAAATTCATGGTACCTGAGGGCCACCAACTATAACAGTGATAACAGGCACAGGGAAGCCTGTGTGGGTCACTGGACACATTCCATTCTTATGACACTTGAATGCAAAAGAGCATTTAAATCAAAATATCACTGGTTAAACTCAGTCCTTGGTGAATGGCAGCCTGTAAATTTCTTAACCCAAATTATTAAAAATACACTGCATACTTTATAACTGCATATTTGAATATACTCATGGGGTCAGGCACTCCTTTTAGCCCCAGCAACATAAAGTTGGAGTCACTGCCTAACTCTGAAGCAGTTACTCCAAATTTATTTCAGAGTAACTCTGAGCAGGATTCTGCTTTTTGTTTATGACTTTTCATTTGTGTTTTGTGAAAACTTAATAAAAATCTTTTAAAACTGAAAAACACAGCTCCATAAACCTCACATATGGGATCTTTAAACTTGACCAACTTCTGAACTTAACCCTGACTTGCCTTCTTTCTCCTGGCCTTTTCAGCAGGAGTGCTCTTCAGCCATGTTGGTATCACCAGAAGTCAAAGCACCCTTAGCCACTCATCTCATCTCTTTCCTTTCTTTTTGCTGACAATAATAACAGAAACATATGACAAAACTGAACCATCAAGAATTGAAATGGAAAAAGGTGCAGAAAATTAGATGACAGTTCAGAGAATCCAACTTAATGCCTGCAAAGCACAGACGCTGGTCAGGTTGCCCAGGGGACAGCATGAGGTAACAGATACTGGAACCTGTTGCCCAGTGCTGGGATACAGTTGGCACTCTTCTTGTATTAATGCAGAGGAAAAAGAAGTACATGCCCTGTCCAGTTAGAAGTGTAGTCATAGCTAAAACAAAAATGAAAACAAAAAACAGTGGCTGCCATCACATTTTGAAGCAAATGACCTAAAAACCGGAGGATATCCCCAGGTCTTGAAGCCCTCAAGTCACAGCTGAAGGCCACCCTGAAAGACACACTGTTTTTCCAGCACATGTTATTGAACTGTGTCCAGGAGTACTTGTTTGGACTGAAGAGGCTGTGCTGCCGAAGCCGTGAGACTCCGGGCAGCCGAGGGCAGCGCTTTGTTTCCTCTCTGGCACGAAGGAGTGGGCAGCCGAGTAACCCAAGCGCTCAGTAGGTCAGGGTCAGGAATCTCCCCCCTTTAATCACCCCAGTGCCATCATCGTGCTCCTCTCTCCTACGCTTTCCGCAAAGCCAGGTTGGGCTAAACTCGGCTGCTTTTGAGCAATAAGTGACTGCTTCTGCAGTGCACAGCGTGGCTTTGAATCGCGCAGGTGGCGGAGGGAAGCGCTCGAGCCCACGGCAGGAGGACGCCTCAGGCACAGCCAAAATAAGCTTTGACATCCCAGCTGACATGTGTGGGAATGGACAGCTCTTTCTCTGTGTGAGACGTACACAATTTACACTGAGGGATCCCTAAATGCTTTAGTATTCATTATTTTTAAAAGAAGCTGGATTCCGCAAGCGGGAGGGAATGTGTTTTCAAACCTTTAGAACATTATTCCTCAACATGACAATGATGTTTTAATGACTCATTTATTTTCTCTCATCTAGCGGAACAGAAAAAATGAGAATCATTTATTTACCTGCAAATTCTTGTTACTTTTCTAGGGAATCTGAGAAGAATACTTTCTTACTCATGTTTATTTTGTAAGCTGCTCTATGAATGTTATCATCTTCAGAAAACATATATGCATTTTTTTCAAAATGTTGGTTCACAAACACCTAATCCTCAGTTGAAAATTCAATGGTATTACAGAACTGCTGGGTGACATGGTCCAGACCTTAAGCTTTGCATAATTCAGGCTGCATTGCTGAGTGAGTATAAATAGTTGCAATTTATTTTGCACATGCAAATTAGGAATATAATGAAAACATTTCCAACTATGAGACTGGAAGGCCATTTTTACAGATGGCTTTTTCTGCCAGTGGGCAATTTGTTCTCCTCGTATAAACATTAAGCAAGTTTAAACATCTGCTGCTAATTAGCTCCCTTGTACAAGACACTGATGCACATAACTCACACGTCCCAGCGCTCACTGCTGTGATGTCAGACAATTAGTTTGTTTGCTCACCGCTCCTTGGAATCAGACAAAACTGAAGAGCAGGAGTCACAGCTGTTCCCCACACCACAGACCCAATTTTTACTGGAATGATGAAAATTGCCAAGATCAGATAAGGGAAGGTAGCACAAGTTAATTGGGCCCCAACTGACCCCTAACATAGCCACATGAATTGGGGAGAAATAAGGCCGGTATTTGATTAATTTGTTTACAGAACATGTTGTTTGAATGATTTTTCCATCCTAAAGTAGGGCTTCCTATCCAGGAAATCATTTGCAAGTGTTGCCCGTGGGCCATTCATGAGTTCCCTGATGGGCTGGGCCTCCCAATGCTGGAGTCTCCGTCCCTCTTTCCCAGTCCGTTCAGCCCGGAGCTGGGCTCTGCCATCTAGCAGCTGACCTCTAGGTTCAGAGTAATTCAGAGCCCTGTTCGGGCCATGGTGTAAAACTGCCACACACAAGCGACAGGCAGAACGGAGGGAGTCACCCCAAGACTCTACGGTTCATCAGAGCACTATGTAGCACTTTCCTGAAAACCTCACTCCAACTCATCTTCAGGTTCTTTAATGATGACACCAAACCTCTATGCAGTCATTAAAGAGATTCCAGAAATGTTAGCTCTGGAAGCTTTTCCTCTAAGTTCTTACTCCAAGCAATACAAGAGGAAAAAAAAAAAAAGTCATTAGGCTGATTTGGAAAGTCATAGAGAGTCTGGAGCCTCCCTATGGTCAAACATCCCACAGAATTATCTCACAAACCTTGCACCAATATGGATCCAGTTATAAGAAATGCAGTGAAGCTTCAAAACTCCTTTGCTTACAATACTATACAGCCCCATTCATGCAATATATGATCATATTTAGCAACATACTCAAACTTTCTGGCCTAAGAGCTTAACCAAAATGTATCCGCCACCTTGTAAGGAATCTTTGACTTTGTGGTTCATATAGTAGCACAAAGGAGAGCATTAACAGAAACCCAATCTGTTTGTTCATGCTTTTGCATTAAATAAAGTGAACATTCCTGTACACACAAAATAGTGTCACACTATATCTTAGAGTCTAAGGCCCCAGCAAAAAGAAGGTAAATTTTAAAATGCATACAGTTTCTAAATACACCTATCTCTTGGGGACCATTCCTTTGCAGTAGTCAAAATACTTTCCAAAGGAGTCAAGGATCATTAAGCCCATTTTTAAAACAGGAAATGGACTCCAAGAATGGAAGACACTTACCAGTACCACCCAAGTACCTGCTTATTGCATCCCTGCTATTCGGAGCATGCTGCAGTTCTGGGTCTGTAGACAGCAGATTCTCTCTCTTCAGAAAAGCGCTGTCACACAGGTGCTTAAGCCTGATTGTTGTTGTTGCTGGTTTTCAGAGAAGGAAGCTTTCTTAATCTTATCCAAATATTCGAATGAGCATAAAAATGGGCATGCTAGGAAACCAAGATCACCAGAAAAAAATGAAATCAGTTTCCTTCAGATTGGTGTCTCATGGAAGAGTGACTTTTATATCTAAAAAATTGATTGCAGCTGAAACATCTGTAAAGGATGGATTCTCATCCACATGCCTTATCTCATCTCTAGTAATGTGCACTCTCATCATGATCTTTTCTCTATTCTCCAGTCCACCCAAGGTCTTCCACTTCTGGCCTTCTACGAGAGTTCCCTCGTCTTACATATCTTTACTCCTCTGACACATCTGGTGGAATTCAGCCATCAATTCAAAAGGTGTCAGGGACACACACAGACATAAACTCAAGCTTCTTTTCTATAAGAAATCTGGCATAATTTCCCTAGGCTCAACTGACAAACCTAAAAAAATGCAAAAAAAAATAAACTTTCCTTCCATAATTATTAAATCACTGCAAAAATTAGCTGCAAATTGCACTTACTGGCAGTTCAGTTAAAAAAGAAAACAACATCCTCTGTGCATTTATCATGCATTTAAATCTGAGTCCATTATCTCACCCATTTTGATACTGACATGTTCTCTGCTAACATCACAGCAGCTGTGTATGGTACGTGAGATCAAAATCACCACTGTTAAATTTAATTAATAAAGACAGCAGAACAAAAACTGCAGTGTGTGCTAAATACTGGGGATAGGAAATAAAATGTATTACTCTTCCTCTGTTAGAGTCCAGGGCGAAGACCACTGAGTTCGTTTTTCAAGGATCTAAATAGTGCCAGTTCCTTTCCCCAGCAATGAGTTTCATCCTTTGTGTGCAATCCAGTTCATTAAGTGTGAAGTTAGGATAAAAAGAAAGCAGCGCTTTTAGAAACATGGTCCTATGGCAACTATTTAGATGTAAACCTCTCAGAAATGTTGCTTGAGAGTGAAATCCAAGAGACCATCCTGCCAATGCCCTCACAAAGGTGCCAAAATTGCAAAGCTCAGATTCACCTTTTAACTACGAGCAAAATGTTGGGATGAGAAGATTTAGATTTTGCCTGTAAGGGATGACTGAAAGTTTCTGTTACAAAAGTTTAATTTAAAATCACCAATTTACTGCATACACAATACCTTGCTTGCACTAACTCAAGCAGACTTCCCAAACTGCATTCCTGATGCATCTGGGGCCAGAGATTTCCAGAGCTGCTCAGAGAAATTGATGCTGTTAGTTTCATAGCTATGTTATTAGCAAAAATAACAAAAGTAGTCAATTTTGATCTCCAGAATTTGGGATTTTGTTTGATTCAACTGAAACCAGCTTTAAAAACATATACAGATTTTGGCAAGCTGAAAACACAGTTTTTCTACAACTCTGGTGCCCATCTTTACCATGGGCTGGCTGATATTTGTCTTAGAAGTGTCACATCAAAGAAAGCCTCAATATGCCAGTGTTTTCTTCTTATTGTCAAAAAAAGAAATGCTGCTGCAGGCTGCTATTCTGCATCCAAAACATCTCCCCTTTTACTCGGTTTTCATTCGGTGCTTACTCAGGCACAAGTCCCATTGACTTCAGTGGATGCCTCATAAGCAAGTAGGAACTTCAAGATTTGGCTGACGTGTTTTGTAAGTAAACGCTAAAGGAAAAGCAATTTGATCTCTTTTCAAAGCCTGGCAGAACGCAATATAGCATAATCACAAAAAAATCTAAGCTTAAATTTCACCAAGCAAAAACAAACACAGTTATAGAAGTCAGCAGGAGACGGCCAGTTCTGAGCCTACAGTAATTGTGACGTTGAGAATAGGAGTAAATTCCCTGAAGATGCTCCATACAGTAGCAAACCATCTGTCCAAACACTTGCTAAAAAGGCTCGTGTTTGAAAACTCCACATCTTGCCAAGGCCTTTGCCATTGGCTTCAGAAATGCAATGAGCTGGAATATTCACAGATGTTCTTTCCGAATGTCCCTCGCTCTCTGCAAAGCAGACAGATCTTGGAGACTGCAGAAGGAATGACCAGCAAAGACAGCAAAACCTCTTCTGCCTCTACAGCAGGGACCAAGGCTTCAAAAACCAACTGGCATCTTGCTGCTGTTGGGCAACTCTAAGGAAAATGTTTACTTCAAAGCTGGACTGACTCCAGTGCTGAATTTCAGCAAGATGCACTCACATATGGACCACCAACTATATCCTTTGAAATAAGTATCTGTGATTCAAACAACTCCAGAGAATATTTCCTAATGAATCTGGAAAAAAAAAAAAGAAAGAAAAGGGAAAAAGAAAAAGAGAAGACAGCTCTTGAAACCTAACAGGCATCAAGCCCTGGATTTTTGGCAGAAGTACAATTAAATGCTGATATATCTGGATATTCTGGTTCACAGCAGAGTCTTCAGTTAATGACACAAGTTTATAAGGCAGAACATGATTCATATTACACTGTAAAGACAATGACATTGGAAGCTAAGGGTCAGCTACCAGTTCTCTGATAAGTCCTCGTTTTCAGGGCTTTAAAAGTGAGTAACTGCACAGAGCACCAGGTTGACAATCTCAAGGATTTTTTAAACAATGGATTAACTTTGCTAAGTGGATTTCAACACTTAACGAGAGGTCTAACGGGTATTTTATCAGTTGTGAAAAGGGAGCACCCTGAGAGATAAACAAAGGGGAAACTTTGTCCCCTTGCTCACTACAGAGTGTCCAACCCCAGTGCTCCATAAAAGAGCCCGGGGATGGAGGATGGGGTAGATGGAGCCTCCTGGAGCAGCCGCCCACCGAGATGCCCCAGCAGAGCAGTCTGAGCTCTTGTGATGGGGAGCTCCTCTAGCTACTTCATGACCCTTCTTGCTGTAATGTCTCACAGTCTTTGTTAAATGGTTCCTTAAAACACTGCTCTGAGGCAAGGAACTACTATTTCCCTGTCTGGAAAGGAGAGGAGAGGAGGTTTGGAGGGGAAGGAGACGATAAGTAGGAAAAGCAAGAAAAACAAAGATTGCAAACCAGAACATTATTTCTAGTTCTGTCCTGAAACATCAAAAAATATAAAGTCTTTTAAAAAATATAAAAACATCAGTGCTAAAACATTTTAATTACAGCGATTTCAGGGTTAAAAAATCAAGAAAATAAACTGCCCAGCTCCCAAGAAAAATCTTTAAAACTCTCTCATAAGAAGGATCACAGCACATTTACGAGGTGCCCATTCCACATGCAATCAAGCCAAACAATTCTTTGTGCTCCTAATAATAATAAAAAAGGTGCTGCTGCACTAGTGTGATGCCCATGACGAGAGCCCTGAGGTGAGTTTACATTCCATCAGGTCCCTCTCAAGTGAATTTTATAAACGACTCTTGCTTACATCCAGTGCATAATCTACTTTACCTTTGCAATGGAAAACATGGTCATAAAGAGTTGTCTCTACCCTTTGCTTTATTTAACATAACATGAGGATCAGTAGCACTGAAAATAAGAACCCAGGTTACATGCCAGGAGCCTTGGAATATAAAACCTTGCTGTGGGCTGATAATATCTCACTGACTCTTACTGGTCCCTGTGACCCTTCTACTAAATAAACTTCATGAAATCCAAACTTACACCCTTCTCAGAAGTCCAGTCCCTTCCTGCAGTGAACACCGCTTTTGTGATAACCAAAGGAATTCTATATTTAGGGACAGCACTTGTTCTTGACCTTCAGAGGACTGTTTCCATTGACACATGCTGAAAAGAAAAGGGATAAAAATCTCCTTTGGGACTTCATTTCAGATCCTACAGTTCTAATATGAAACTTAAACTACTCCAGGCTGCTGGTGTTATAATACCGCCTGCTAAGTATAAAGGAGAAGGGAAAAATCCAAAAGACAATACTTCATTACATGGAAATTCTTTGAATCCTAAAGCCATATGGGGCTTTAAAAGCTTTCCCCAAATCCTTCTCAGATCAATGGAATTCAATTGCTGTACAAAATTAATATTTGGAAGAAGACAAAAAATCTGATTTTCTGCATTTCTGATAATTGGGGGCTAACTGATAGTCATCTATAATGGGAAAAATAGTTTTTCTTTTAGAGGCAATATAGCTGGGAGACAAAATCTCTCAATCATTTAATCAGCAGCTTCCTCAGCGCATTAGGCTGTGGCTCCTATTCCAACTCAAGAAGATCTTTCAAGAACTTGGGCAAATCCTACATTTTATGAGCGAAGTTTCACAACTATCTGCAGCCTGTGAACCTTCCTGCAGCAGCAGCATATTCAGGCCGGCCCTGCTCCCACAGTCATCGTGGAAGCCCTGGGGTTGCTCTTTGCTAAGCACAGAAGTTGCAGTGACCCTGTCAGCAAGCCCTGTCACCTCTCGGCAGGTGTCAGGTACAAACACCCCAGGGCCACAAGCAGGAGGTAGTTTGCACCTAAGTGAAGGTGTGGACGTTGTTAGTCAATCCACCAAAAGTAAAGAGAGCTACAAAGATGATGGTCTTGGTTCTGGTTAGTTTATGAACAGAAAAACAGGCTGAGCTTGACAAACACACTAGCATTTCGTTCCCTCCAAGTCAGGTGTCTGTTTAGCTGGGTTAGAAAAAGTTTGTGACCTAAAGCTGCCAGATTAGTGGCTGTTCTGGGAAGGATGAGACTCACTTTTAGGGCTTTCTGAAAACCAAATGTAAAAAAAAAAATTATTTTGTCCTAGACCATCCGTAAAGGATGGTGTTTTTTAAATTACAAAAACAAAAGTTCTCTGTCATCCCAGGTCACAGTAGAGACCAGGATTTGCTAACGATATGGCAGTAACACACTAACATCCCAGGTAATGCAACTGATCCACCCTTTATCACAAACAGCATTAAAATGACACAGTATTTTCACAGAACTTTCACAGCACCTCTCTAGTAGCTGGGAGCAGAGGGGAGGCTGTAATTTTCGTTTTAATTTAGCTGAAACAGCTCCCTCAGAGGAATATCATGCTGTGCTTTTTGGCTTCCTTCCATTCAAGTTTATGAATCAGAGCTGTGTTAACCAACCTGGAGAAATCTCCTTCATGCTGAGAGGAGCACAAGACCAAGCAACATTTAATTGTCCTTGCTATTGCTCTCCTCTGCAGCTGCAGGCCCCAGTCTGGAAGCCCTGGGTGCCAGGGCTGTTCCCTCGACACCTTCCCCACTGCACGAGGGCAGAATGGAGCATGGCCGAAGCATCTGAAGCAAGATCTCTGTCTGCCGTCGCCTTGACTTCTCAATGTGCCACAAAGAGATGCTATTCATCCATTCTATTGCACCCTATGGGTTTACATATACCTACCACCACGACTCCATCTGGTAACGATTTTCTGTAAACGGACAACTTCCATGCTTTTGCAGGGAGTCTGTAGGAGCTGCACGGCCCCTGCTGCTCC
>JAUBOD010000059.1:711413-724591 GCA_032353885.1 Nothura maculosa | reverse complement strand
GAGTCTACTCCTTGGAAAAAATCCTAAATGAATCTTGGAATGTTTTTCTTTCTGTGAATCTTAAAAGATAATTACCTTGACATAATCCAACAAAGACTGGCTCTTCCTTGCTAGTTTTACATAACAGTCTCTATAACAATGAATGTGCAAGTTTTACATGCTCTGGTCACTGATTTTTCTGCAGATTTCCAACTCCTTCCCATCACTTACCCAGGCTGTAGGTGCACGGTGGGACTGTATTTCTGGCAAGCTCTTACTTGAGCCAAGGAGCTATCAGGGCTCAGCACTCTGCCAGTCTGACCTTTTCACTGCAGGACAAACAAGGGTAGAAGCTGCTGGCCTCACACTTCCCGAGGAGGTTAGAAGCAAGGCAGGGGCAGCACAGAGAAGCTGTGGTCATTGCAGGTCATGGGTGTATTTTGTTTCTGGCTTCTTTCCAAAGCAATACCTTTTCTTAGATGAGAATTTATTTTGCGTTCTGAAAATATTTTCAGCAGGACCATTTCCTTTTCATAAGTTATTTTTTGCACGGCCCTTTGGGAAGCAGTTTCGTGGCTGCCAGCATGTGTGCGTGAGCACAGGCACGCGTGGGTCTCACACAACTGCCCAAGGCAGCATCAGCCCTTTCCCAACAACTTCTGGCCTCCACAGCTACTATCAAGTCTTGAGTGGCTGTTCAGTGGCTGGGTAGCTGCTAAATAACTAGAGAGAAGGGTAATAGAAACAACTAGTGGTTTAGCAGGCCTAAACCCAAACAGTGCCCCAGTGCCCTCTCAATCAAAACCATTTTTTTTTCCCCCCAAAGATCACATGTAGTTCAGCTGTGGTAAGAACACAGGAGTTTGCATAAAGTTAAACCAGGCAGTCAGTGAGAGGAGACATCCATGGATGACATGGATCCTGCTGACTCTGAGCTCTGTCTGGGCTCACACTGGAGGCATCAGGAAAGGTGGTGTGAGGAGAGCTGCAACCTCACCTGTGAGCCCCTCAGATCTAGAAGGTGCTTCCACCCAGTTGTCCTATCTCCATCCATGCTTAGGCACGAGATCCAATTTGCGCCAGCTGTGACAACTGGATTCCATCCTTTTTGCTTCCCGTTCAGACACCAGACCATTAAATAATCTCAAATTTTCCAGATGACAATAAGGTTGGGAGACCCACTCTCTATTTAGGAGATGGAAGATTAAGCAGGGCTCTGGTTCCCTCAGCAACAGAAACACAGAGAACTTCCTTCAGCCCCACGCGTTAGTTCCTCAGAGGATGTTTACCCGCGCGCTGCCAGAGCCAGTGATGGACTGCAGCTCCGGGCCTTGTGGGGAACCAACCCGAGAGTGAACCTGAGGAGCAGCCTGCGGCCGCCTCGTGCTTCCCAAGGCACGGAATGACACAGTGAGCCGGGCCAAAGGCTCCTGATTAATCTTGCTTTAAAAGTGCATAGCCTATTTGTCCCTAAAGAATATTTCTGCTTTACCAAAAAAAAAAAAAGCAACAATTTGAAACATGTGAGATATCACATTCTACATTTGAAAATGCTTCTCTTCAAATTAATTTTCTGTCAGTCACCATAGGACTGGATAGTTATGGCAGACAAGGCAATGTCCTCCACAGGTGAGGGACTGATGTAAAAAGGCAGGACGGGTGACTTAGTCCTTCTAGGAGGAAAAAAAATGAGCTTGACTCCAAAGTTTCCTATTGATGCAACTCTGATTGCTATAAAGAGGCTTTTGGGACAAGTAGCAAGGTCAGCACGGTCACTGCGGTTTGCATGTTTTGTATTCAATATTTTACTGTAGGAAAATGGAGTTTTATTGAACTACAGTTTTTTGCTTGTCAGAAGATGTTAGAATTGTCCCTGCAGAAAGTAGGGAAGTAAGGAAAGAGTCAGGGGGAAACACTTCCTTTCAAATAATTCCTGGCATTCCACTCTTTACATGCCTGTATATTTTTCCAGTGGACCCTGCTACCTTGAGTGCTGTCCTCTGCTTTATTGTCATCAGAGGCACTGAGAGCTGCAGCTTTCTTTTATCTTCCCTGTTGAAAAGAACTGTTAAACATAAAGCTAGGAAATATGACAGAATATTTCCTCTTTATCTTCCTGTGTGTTTGTGTGTACAGCACTGCCTTTCCATGATGGGGAACATAGTCTCCCCGTTAACATTTTTTTAACTACTGCTTTACCCATATACTCAAATGCATAGTAGAATGTGGATTTACTTTAAGGGGTGTTTTCCCAAAGCTCCTCTGCCCAGATTTATGTTCCTCCAGTTAAATAGATAAAATAACTTGTACTTCTAACGGTCACTAAGACAATGATGGGGTTTGTTTCAGTGAAGGTTTAGTTCTCAACAAATGGAAACGGTCACATTATTGTATGGCTGATGTGATCTGGAGATTAATGCAACACTAAGTGGCTTAATGAGCTGGAAGAAAGTAAGCCTTGCTTAACTACTAATGTTTTTGCATGACTGCTAAAATCTATAATTCACCCAAATAACTGGCAGATGAATGATCTATAGCAGCCAAGAAACCCTGGCTAGTCCCACCTGAATAGAAAAAAAAGTCTTGAAGATTAAATAACAAGTTTGAATCTGCTAGTGGCAATAAATCCTTGTCATGCACTGATGCAGGATCCAAGCTAGCAGAGCCCTTGCAGACTAGGGACGCCGCCCTGGGTAGGACCCACTAAGCTGTGGTTGGAATGGCCAACCATGGAGCTGCAACATTTCCCTTGAAGAAAGGAAATAGTAGAAAATAAAAAGCACTTTTTAAAGAGAAGGCCTCATGCTTTATATACAGCTTCAGGGAAGTTTTTGCTTGGTGGGCTCCTTGGCCAGACTTGGCCTCAGTCAAAAGTCTGTACTAGGAATGTCAGCTGTTAAGTGAAGTTCTGTCAAGACTGAGCTTTATGGGAAGAAGGATGTGCCCCGTGCCTCACAAATAGCTTCCAAAGAGAGGATCCATTAGACTCCATTAAATTTGAGATGAGACAAGAATGTCAGCAGGAAATAAAACTGCTCTAATCCAAAAGAGAGTGAATGCTCCTTCTGATGGCTACCACCCACTCAGCTCCAGGGAAATAAGCTCTACGGAGTGGACACACAGCCTGCAGTCCACAGACCCTCAGGGGTGCTCTGCAATGTACTAAACCTTCTCACAAAGAACAGAAGTACCAGTGAACTTCAGAGGTAACAAAATAAAAAGAATCCACAGAACTGAGCAATGGCTGTGTGTACTGTTAAGACAACCTGAGCTAGGGGTCCCTTTCAGGCACTGATCCAATATTTAGAAAAATGCTGCCATTAGACACACCTCCAAGTCAGCTGTCAACACCATAGAGCTTATGAATCTATGGGCTGTTGATATGTCTGCCACTGAATAGATGATCAGAGCCTCTGTAATTCTGGGGAATCTAGATACTGATCAACTTTGTGTCCCAGACCAATCTGTAGTTATAGTTAAGAGAACCAATAGGGTATCCCTTGAGCTAAGAGCAGGGTTTAGCATTTGCCAGCCTCCATCCTTTAGATTCTTTCAGGGCAGATCCTATGCTTCCTAACACGGAAATCATGACACAACCAAGACCAGAGAGTGTAGAGAATTGCCCTTCTTCCTCTCAATGTATTTCTACACTTGAACCTTGAATTATTCCAAATACCTTCAGGTATCAATATCACTAGGAAATCAGGACTTTTCAGGTGTGTAATCAAATAGACCAATATCTTGAAGAAACAGATAACTAGTTTGATTTTATTTTGATCTATTACTTTTGCAGATAATTGGAAACTAAGATATTCATCTACCTACACATCTCTTCTAAATGTATCAGTTGGCATAGATTACAAGAATGAGAAACAAAGTCATATAAAACTCAAGACGATCTTGAAAAGAATTTTCTTTATTGGTCCTAAGGTAGAGAAAAGGAAACAGTCTGTGCTGTCCTGGCAACCGCATAACAGTCAGAAGAGAGGCCCATTCCAGAGTCACAACGACACAATCCAACCATTTCCATTTTCTCCCACACATACTATCCAAGGGAATGCTTCTCCCTGTTCCTCAGCAGCACACACTTACACCTTTGCAGGGGAAAGACAAAGCATCAGGGACTTGATGTGCACTTTCAACATGTTATTGTTTGTTTTTAAGAAAAAGCTATTGAGGGAACCTCAGGCACTTCCTTGAGAGGCTGCAATGCTCCTGCTGCATCTGGCTTACACTTGCTTTCAGTCCAACTCATTCCAAGTTAAGCCTCCTGATTATTAACCGGAACAAATTGCTCTCATGTTCCTTTCAGCTTGGTAATCAGGGGAAGATTTCATACCCATAAAAACACATTAGATGGCTAAGATAACACTATGGGGGAAGGGCTGCTAACAAGAAACTCCTGGCAGCTTCCATAGGTTGGATACTTTCTCCAGAGCTAATGGTGGAGGCTGAGTTCCACATCTCCAGCAAAGTGACTTAGACTGGTGCTGGCCACATAACCCACCAACTAAGCATAAAGAAATGTCCTGTCATAGCTTTGCATTGAACAGGTCATCCTGACGAGGGAGAGTAAAGAAAGGAAGTTGCAGCTCACATGCCCTTGATTATAAGTAAATCATGAGACAGCTGGGAAGTTAATTTCAGATGTAGCACTGTCTTTGATGCAACACATCTCCCCACTGTGATATACTGCCTTCCTGTAAGCAGCTGTGAGCGCTTTGAAATATTGCTTTCCTAAGGGTGAGGCATCACAGGCAACAGGTAGCTAATACGAGGCCCATACTGGTATGTTTAACCCCGAGGAGACACAAAACCTGTGCCTGTGCTGGCCTCTATGTGCACATGCAGGACTGCAGCACAGAGGTTGCTTCTACAGCATTCAAGTCAAGTGGATTTTTGCTGTTGACCCCATTGAGAGCAGGCTCAAGCTCCTGGAGACTCCAGCTGTAGTTTCCTAAGCAGCTAATCTCATCTCCTGGCTCACTATTGTTGAAAAGGGCAAGTTTTGCTGCTCTTCACAGATAATTTTCACCTAGCTTAGTGAACTAAATCAGGTCACAGATGGTCCCAAAAAGCAGCAGAGCTAGCAGAAAAAAAAAAAAGTGGTAAGATGACAAAACTGGGAGCAAGAGCATGAGACATAAACCATCTTTCAAGAAAAGTGCACAACCAAAATAATTTCAGAGAAGACTGTATAAGAGCAGAAACTGAGAAGCGGTTGCATGACCATTCAGTGTGAGCCCAGGTTAATAAGAAAAAGCCTGTGCATTAGCAAAATGCTCTCCACATTTCTGCTTTAGGCCTGACCACGGGGTGGCTGTGGGACAGACTGAACCCACCTGCACACCCAACCTCACTCATCCTCACCCAACAGGCACTCTCTGGTCACCACTGTCCTGCAAAGAAAGGAGCAGGGAAGCGCCCCCTTCCCCCAGAGCACAGCTCTTAGCTGGCTTAGACCAGATGGGAACCTCCATCACAAGGATCTAACGCACCAGGAAGGAATCATTACTGCTTTAAGTTACTGCCCAGTTGGGTTAACTTGTTACAGTCTGATTACTTATGGCTTTAGTAAGTTTTAGACACACTATGTTCCTATTTGATACCGTAATGCCACTGGCTTGTTATTGTGTAATTTAGGAGTCATATGCTGAGACCTCCAGAAGCAAACTGTACATGGGCTTGGTGCTTTTTTTACCGTGTAGCAATTGTTTGAGTTTAAATAAAAACATAATTACAGATGGAAGAAAATCTGCCTAGCTAATTGGACTGGCCCACTCTGAAAAGAGCTCCCGAAGCTTGTTCCAAGTTTCCTAATGGGGCAGTTCAACCCAGTTCAGATAGCAATGGCTGGAGCTAACGTGAAAGGATTTCCTTCAGCCCGGAGCTCAGGGCAGAAACCCAGCTGAAGAGCACCATCTATTGGCCAGTAGCTCCGCTCCACTTCCACCTCTTCCCTTCACACAACCCTTAGCCAGATGCACCTTCCACCTGGGAATCCCTCATCCCTCCCTGGCAATTCCCCTCGCTGTGCACAGGCAGCTTATGACAGGTTCTGGTACTGCCACGCAGGGAGCAGGAAGGGGCCCAAACTCACTGCACAAGGACCAACCAGAGTCACACTCCCCATGCACAGATTAGTGCTTAGGCTTGAACGTACGTGACCCAAGGGCCAATTCTCAAGGGCAGACAGTCCTAAAGCTTCACTGCCATTTTTCTTCCCTACTGACAGTCTCTGGGTTTAATGACTTCATGGCACAATGCAGGGATTTCCCATCCTGGCTTGGTGACCACCAAGCAGTCACTGAGCAGAGCTCCCGTACACAGAAGCGCAGCCGTCACAGCCAGGTCAGCTCGGGCACCCGGGCTCCACACAGCACTGAGCAAATTCAAATCCAGTCTCTGCCTCTTTCTCCCCCATACACTTCCCTGTACCCCTCTGCACTTCCCTGTATTCCTCAGCGCAGGGGGGACAAGAAGAGGCTGCCGCATCCGCACCTGTATCTTTGTGTCACTCACAAATGGCCCCTTAATGGGCTGGCTTGCCCAGAGCGGGTATAACTGGCCCCAGAATTGTGTTTCTGAGGATTCCTGCTTCAAACTGATCTTATCTTTAGACTCTATTTAGGTCTCTATGTAGAGCCTATTTTTAGATTTCAAGCACAGACCTGTAGGTCCTATTTTTAACAGCAAAACAGAACTCCCTCAGGAACACCAATATCAGTGCTGGCTAACACTTTTGGCCAGAGAAACAGGAAAGAAATCCCAAATAGCACTTCACTACTTCTTGCCCATGGCACTTTGTGTTTATTACACACACCACAAAGGCATCGAAATGAAGTTACCACTGCTCCTACCTCCCAGGAGGCCGGCCCAGGGCGAGCGCAACAACACAGGGCGCTGCCACGGTCTGTGCCATGGGGCTCCCCCTCAATGAAGCCTCAAAGCCAAACTGACAACAAGGCTCCTTGAGCCCTCACCTACCACAAGGTCCGTACCAGGGCAGATGAGGAGCAGAGCCCCCAGCAAAGACCCTGCAGGTAACTGCAGTTGAGTCTTTGTAGGCGACACCAGCGGATCAGATCCTTAATAGCCTTGAGAAAGGCACTTCCCAAGAAATGAGCTGAAGAGGGATTATCTTTATCACATGAATGTCTCTTTGGACAATGTCCAGCTCCAGTTGTTTTCCAGAGAAGTTATACAGAAGCTATGCAGAGTAAGTTGGATAAATAAATTATCAGTGATAACTTTGAACTACATTATCACAAACATGAGTGAAGTAAAAAGTCAATGCAAAGTTTGATTTGCTTTCAACTACAATGAGTTTCCTCAGAAACAGAAAAGCTCTTCTGGTCAAACCTCAACATTACACACATATTACTCTAGAAACAAACTTTTCAGCATAAAGCAAACTTAAATTGGCCAAAACTAGAGAAGGGTTTACCCACCATGGCAAATCTCCTGATCTAAAATGCAAAAAACAACATAAAACTATCTGAATTCCAGGGTAGGTCTCTTTTTTTTGCCACAGCTCTCCCTGGTCTCTGCTCAAATTCATCCAGGATATAATAAGAAATGTGGCAGCAGACACATGAAAAAAGGGTGATGATAAACTGGTTTAAGTGCTCACATAAATTAGTGTCAATAAGCTGTCGTGCAAATTTCTGCTGTGGAGAAGAAGAGAAGAAACAGAATTAAATCAGAAACAAAAAATATGGATGACAAGTAACTTGATAAAATTAGAAGAAAAATAAATTGGCCTGTTAGTTATTGCAGAAGAGGCTAGCGAGGGAATCCCAAGCAGACAGCACCCTGCCTGGGTTCTAAGTGCAGCTCTCAGGGGAAGCGACAGGCAGGTCCTAGGTCTCAGAGTCCAGAGCACAAATTGGAAAATAATGAAGCTGCTCTGCTGTGATTGCTAGTGAGGTGACAGCACGGACAAACAAAGGGATTCTGGAGCCTGAATTGGGGCGGTGGGAGAGAGCAGCTTGCAAGCCCAGAATGGGGTTGGGTTACGTGTAATTGCTCCTGTGAAGAGTGGGTGGTTTGCGAGTGTTATGACAGCTGCAGAGCACAGGATGTCTCTGCTGTGAGACAATACAAACCCGTCCAGAAAACAGAGAGGCACAAAAATCATGGAACTCTCTAATGCAGGGCAAGTACTTTGTCCCAGGGCACTTGCTGTGTGTTGAGGCTCCAGAAGCAGGTAAGTTTATCAGTGCTTGGTACCTTCATTCCCTCTCTGCATCCAAGGAGCACACAGTGGCTCCACACAGGCAAAGAAAGCAACTGCAGGGTAGCTGGTAGGTCCATTAACTGCAGAAATCCATGCAGACACTGTGTGAGTGGGACCTTCCCTTCTTACAGCTTTTAGCACTGCGGTTTTAATTGTGCATTCTTAACATGATGGGATGTCTTGCCAATATAATTTTTCATTCAGGATTTGCTGGAACTCCACAGCTAATTACAACATCTCTGAATGATTTTAACCTTTAAATGACTGATACGAAACTTCACCTTTAACTCCATTTTGCATCTTTTATCTAGCAATGCATTTGGCAACCAATTCCTCTCTTTGCCTGTGCTTTGCATTCAAGATGCTGAACATGAGTGAGACGACAGCTAGTGCATTCCTCTGCTGAAAGCTCCCCCACACGGGAGAGCTAGCCTTAAGTATCGCTGCTAAAAATCTCTATGACTGCACGCTGGCTCGGACACAGTGCTCAAAAACTTCCCCTCCCAACCTGGTCAACTGGGCAGTGATATCTTGCAAACACACACACAGGGAGCCCAGCCTTATGGGCTCAGCCTCAACACTTGCAAGGCCTGGGCCGGATCCCTCCCACCCCGTCGCTGCTGCTGCCCTCTCACCAGTCAGTCCTGTTGCGTCGCTGCCCAGGTGCCAGCGGGAGCTGCTTGCCCTCCTCCTGCCAGCAGCAGAAACCCTCTGCCAAGGTTTCCCAGGGAATGAGCTTCTGAGGCAGGAAGGGTGAGTTCTGCCCTTCCAGTTTTATTCAGCTGAGTCCTATTTTGCCTGTGCAGTGGTTAATCTTTTTAGCTGGGCATCACGCTCTTTTCCTATTCGGGCAAGTGAGAAATGGAAATGACCAAAAGTAGAAAAGTCTCCCTGAAGAGCAAGACAGAGGTCAGCCTGAAGGGAGCAGGACAGTGTTTTGCAAGCTGAAACCTCACCTCAAGAGCTCAGTTTTGACCCAGCAGCAGCCTTTGTTACTCTACAGCACCTTCCAAAGCAATGGCTGGTAAGAGCCCTGCTACAGAAACTGAGCTCCCCTTGTTTGGCACTCAGAGAAGAGGCAGTTCTGCATCAGCCAACAATGTGCACACTGCATGAAAGGAGACATGAGGAGGGAACCTGCAGCCTGAGGGCCAAAGCTGAGCACTTCTGTGGCCACTTGTCCCCTGCTTCTCCCTCTATTATTCAATCACACAACGTAGCACACCAAAAGTGATGGGAAAGCCTGTTTTACCCCCACTCATGAACACATCTAGCAATCTCAGCAGAAAGAATCAGGCTCTCTGTTCAGTTTCACTCCCATTTAGTTCTTTGAGAGTTTATCTGAGTAAAGGGTGAGAAAATCAGTGTTTCCACTGCATAGATAAACCACTAGTAGGACTTGGCCCCATTAATACCCATAGTCCTTGACTCAACATTTCATTTTCTATTGAGGAGGGTAGAAAAAGGTTTCCACTCTTTCCCTATCCCCATCCCCACTAACGTCTGCTTGTTCTCCAGATCTAGAGCACAAGTTATTTGGGAGATTCTTTGTTATTTTTTCTTTTCCTGTGGTAGCACAAATTTGACATGAAACAACCTTGGGCTTTTTGATGTCAGTGATGACTCATGAGATAGACACTGGCTTTACTGATTAATCTTACTTATGCACATGTCTTATTTCTCCCTTATGACTCGCCAAGAGCATTTATTTCTGCTATACTAGGAACAAAATCTCAGCCATGTCTCCGGAGCATTACATATTGCAGACTCTGTCTCTTTGGCCCTCTGCATTAATTTTCTTCAAACGACACCAAGGGGCCAATATGTTACATTTGCACTATTGGTTTGACAAAATTTTGGCTTCTATTTATAATCATTTGTGTAAAAAGCATCAGTTTGGGTTAGTTTAGACCTATTGTGGAGGGAATTGCTCCAGCACAGATCATTCCAAAACTGCTTTCACTTTCTGTACTTGCTGAGGTTTGTGTTTTTGATACACTGTAAATTGTACTAGGGATACTGACAACTCTCTGATGTGCCACTGGAGGTGCACACTGAAAGTCTCTGTTAATACCAGCTTTGGTCTCCTGGTCCCTTTTAGGGGGATTTCTTTATAGAATTTGTAATTGAGTCTATTCTACTTATTGGGGTTGATTCGCAGCTGCTTGACTCCATGGCCTGCTGTTATAATCTCAAATCAAGTGAATATTATGATCAACAACATACAGGTTGCAACAAGGGCAATTCCAGTTAGATAACAAGCAAAGGAAAAAGCACAGCAGGAATGCTCAAACACTGTTAGGGGGCCCAGATACCCCTCAGAATCTCCATTCTTGAGGATATTCAAAGCTTGAACCTGATCTATCATCCACTCAGCCTCAGGAAGGCCCATCAGATGGCCACTCTCATAAAGATATTCCAGCTCCCATTATACAAAACATAGATGAAATCCATTACTCCACAAGTCACACACAATATATAGCACACACACACACAGACACACATTATATGTATATATATATATATATGTATTTATGTATATAGCACACACACACATGATCCTTTGGCTATTATTCCCAATAGGTATTGGGAATTGTACTGCGTGGGGATTATTCCCAATAGCCAAAGGATCCATACTTCAAAAAGCCAGGGGAAAGGAGTGTTCTGACAGGACAACAGCCCGCCAAGCTCACATCTGCACCGGTGCCACCAAGCCCTGGCTGGGTGAGCACTGAACACGGAGCCACCTGCTGCTGCAGCGATCCCAGCTGCCTCCCCTCCTTGGGCAGCTGAGATCCCTGGCGCAGTCACACAGTGTCAACCACAGCACAGGAGCCAGCCTTGAACCTCCTGTGAATTACACAGAGGCTGGCTATTCCCTGCTACCTACAGTTTGAGTAAGATTTATGTGGAATAAAGCAGTGCCAGGCTTTATTCAGACTAGAGAAAGTATAAAATAAGCATATTTGGCAAATATACCACATTTAAAAATAACAAAGCTGTCTTTGCTCTTTCTCACTCATACAGATAGAAAAAGTCTACTTGCCTTGTATTCTCTCAGACTTTGACATATCACTATTGTACATGAGCCATGCAACAGGGCTTCTGTTGTTTCTTTACGCTGACAGAGTTCTAATAAATTAAATTGTCATGAAGTTATTTGAACTTTAGTCTAATTTAAATTTTTTTTTTCATAACACTTCTAGTTCTAAATTAACCTCATCCCTCAGCTATTTTACAGTGAAAATGACTGTGGAACAGTACACCTGCACCCAAAAGATTTGGAGGACTTAAAGGCATCCCTGATAGTTAAAGGTCCGGGGCGGATCCTATCCAAACAAGGAAAAATGCCCCCTTCCCCACATGGTTGCTACCAGATACATTGAAAAAAAAACTTGTGGTTTCCTGTGGTTGCCCTTCTGGGGGAGTCTTCCAGCACAATCCACTAGGAGCAATCCAGGAGTATCCCGGATGCAGTCACAGCTGTGTCAGCCGCCTCCTCCTGGCCAGCTCTTCTGCAGCCACTGCGCAAGGCGAATGCACAGAGCAGCCAACTGCTCTGAGCCAGCAGCTCGGAGAGCACTGGGTCTCCTACCCATGTGCTGGATCCTGGCCCCGCTGATACTCAATGAAACTGATGGGTAGTGTGCCAGATGCTTCCAGGAGTATCAGTCTAGCTGCCCTATGGAGCAGGAGAAAGGCTGCACCATGTTACCGTTTCCCTACACAGAATGGGGGCAAATAATCCATCAGATAAAAATCTTTGGCTCTGCTGGAGAAGGAGGTAACCTCTATAAACTGGCCCCAGATCTACTTCCTATTATTCTCCAATTACACAATATACAGGAATGGGGAGGGGTTGTGCCAAAGTCCTGAATGGACTTAACTAAAATGTATGTTTTAATACAGAATTTACTTGCAGTTCCAACTCTTTGTCCTGAAAGAAAGCAGAGCAATATCTTTTGTATAAGAATTGCTCTGCCTGGCCAGAGAACAAAATACTGACCAAAGCTCCTGCTTCCTAAGAGCGTAATGCCATGTATCAGACTGTATTTTGGTAGCAAGCATTAAACTGAAGTAGTCTAAGTTAAAAGTTACTATAGGACTGACTATTCACTAAAGAATCTTGATCTGAAATTTTGGCTCTGGGTCACTTCCCAATTAGTACAAATACAAATTGAAGAGGCAACTGCTTGAACCACTTTTGGAAAATGCAGATAAATAGAGCAGGAGCATAGAGTTACACCAGAACTCTCCCTACTGCCTTGCAAAACTAGTCCAGCATGGATAGCATCCCAAACATCTCATACCTTTTATCTTTTCAGCAACATTGTAATCATGTTTGACAGCTTCTGGGATTTAGGAAATGTAGTAGTCTATAAAATATTGCTTCTTCTCATATGTGTGCTTATGAAAATCTGCAAAATTAACTACAGCTTCCTGTAATGAAAAGCTTCTTTGCATATGAAGAATCTTTATTAATCTAAAGAGCTGGATCTGCTGCAGTGAAGTCTATGGAAGCTGCTAGTGGGTTTCGACCATCTAGGCTCAGATTTAATAAGTTTTATTCACAGAGCCGCAGCGACACCAACTACTGGTCTTAACCCTGGCTGATCTGGGATATTTTATTACAGATGTGAGTATCTTCCCTCTGAAGGTAAGGAAACACTTTGGTCCACAGACTCTGTTCTGCTTTTGGCTACATCTCTGCATATATGGAGCAACTTCACTGACACTGTAAGAGTCACCTCAAAAACACACTCACGTCACCAGGAATCATAAACAAGTCCCACTGATTGAAAATGGGTACTGAACTCTCTAACTGTAACTGAATTATAAAGTAACAAGTGGGAATACATTTTCTCAATAGCACTTTTGGTTATTTCCAATTTGTAGTTAACTATTAATATAATTCAAATCTAAGAATTCATATAAGTCAGTATAATTTATGTGAGGAAGC
>JAUBOD010000059.1:672159-685165 GCA_032353885.1 Nothura maculosa | reverse complement strand
GTCTAAATGCAGAAAGCTCCCATCATAAATTGATTTTAATACTACTTTGTAGATACTGTGTCATTAGCTGTCAGCCTTCTTATATATACTTTGTTCAAAGAATGAAACACAATTTTAAAATGTGCAGGAGAAAGCCCTAATGCTCTTTCTGCAGTCGTGGACCCTGACAGCTGCTTTTTGGCCTGTCGTCATAAATGATCATTTTGATTGTTTGAAAACTAGTACTTCTAACTGGAGTTAATTTTGCCTCATTGCTGATTCTATTACTGGTTTTTCACTGTAAATTGTAACTACCTTGCTGTTTTCACACAGCAGTGTTTTGTGGCAGCCCGTTCACTAGAACAGGTTTTATTGTTTTGCCTTTCAGAACGCTTTGTCTTGTTGCCTTTTTCCTTTATTGAAGGAGGTTCATGTTGTTTAATTTGTGTAAACCCAAAAGTTGCTTTCACTGATGAGAGCTGTTTCACGGTGCAATGTAAAGTCCCTGTCTCATGGAAGTCTTAACTTTTCATTTAACTTTTTGCATTCCAAATAAAACAATTTATTACACGCTTACATGACTACTTTTCTGAAAGGATATTTCTCTGTTAGAGTAGCTTCTCAAGCTACTTCTGTCACTTAAAATATACATGAAATAAAATACCCTCTAATTACTGTGACTATGAGTTTAATTAGAAATGTTTTAGCATGGCATAAAGAACGACTGTCACATGCAATGTCTAAATGCATCAAAAATGTATGACCTAGTAAATACAGCGCTCATGTAAAACACACATCCAGCATGTTACAGTAACTAGTATGAGAACCCTACCAAATGACTAATTCATGAGGACTTTCTGTTCTGATGTGTATTATCAAACATTTGCCATCTTCTTTCTCCTTGGTTTAGGTACCAGCAGACAGGTGTTCGGTGGCTCTGGGAATTGCACTGCCAGCAGGCGGGAGGAATCCTGGGAGATGAGATGGGATTGGGCAAGACCATCCAGATAATTGCCTTCCTGGCAGGGCTGAGCTACAGCAAGATCAGGACTCGGGGTTCAAATTACAGGCAAGTGCTTCTCTGCAGACTGTCAGTCTGTGGAGCTCAATTAATATTTCATCAGATGTATTGCTGGTGGAGGAGGGCCCTGTGAATTATTAATGACATTTCAATTACAATATTCCTTTAATTCTTTTAGTGGGGGACATCAAAGGAAAAATTTTACGAGACAATGGAGCTGTAGGGCAGGAAAAATTAAACATGTAACACTTTTAATGAATTCCAGGCATTGATGCTTCATTTTGCAGATGAGCCACACTAGATATTTTGGGTCAATACAGTGTCTAAGGTTAGCTTCTACAAATGGATTGTTTACAAACTCAATTACATTAATATCAATAGTTTACACAATATGGAATTTTAAATTAGATATAATACCTTTAGTTCCATTTATTAAATTTTATATTAAAATATTTGTTCTGGCAAGACACCAGGTGAAAGCTTTACAGGAAGTAGCAAGCTGATTTGTCATGAAAGTTAGAGTTTCTGATCAGTGGGGAATTATCTATGGCAAAAAAAATAGCAATAATAACAACTGTAATTTGTACAGGGTATTCCGATCTGCTTTCTTTTTCTTCTGCTTTTGAAAGCTGTATTCGACTGACTCACTTTTCTTGCAATGATCTTTCTTATTATATTATTGAATAATATATAAAAACTGTTTCTTCACAGATGAAAATATGGGAAAAGATATTTGTTGGATTTACAGATACATGCATGCTGATTCTGTTGGCCTGATTTCTTGATACAATTTACTATATACGATTTAAGATACAGAGTAGTAGTGTTTTGGAAATAAACTTTACCTTGCTTTATGTAGAAGCATATTTAAATCATGCTTAAAAGGATCATGAAATGTCAAATAATGTTTTAAATAGAGAATATTGGTGTCTTTCAGAATCATATTATTTTCCAGTTGCTTTTCATTTCTTTGATAGATGCAGTTAGCTAGTAGCTCCACTGTGATATTACCTTCAAGAAGAAGCAGAGGGTTTTTTGTGCATGAAAATTCATGTTTTAGTTGTGTTTCATAAGGCAGAAGGTCTAAATTACTTCCTCCTTGCATGGTTAAGCATTTTCTGCATCTGCAGTGTGAACTAGGAAGGTGTTAGCACTCAGTGACTTCCGTCCGAAGGCTCTGTAATCTGATAAGCGAAAGAGCAACTCTCCAATCAGTCTGGCTGGAGAGGGAGGACTTGTGGAGTGGACAGACTTTGGGGGTCAGAATGCCTAAATGCATTCAGCCCAGCTCCCAGCTTGTTGCCCTGGTTTGCAGATGCAGCCAGTGTATTGCTGCATCAACCTGGTGCTCGGTCTTTCCCATCATCTCTTGAGTTTCAGTGCGCCGTGTGTAAGATGGAGATATAGTATAAGCTACTTCTGATTCCAGAATTTTTCTGTTTTTAAAGCATCTTGAAGTATGGTTCAATACTTGAAATAAGTATTTCAAATACTTCCTGAAAACTTGAAATAGTTCAACATTTCAAAGATTTGGGGACTATTTAAAGTATGGCATGATTTTGTTACTCAGCATACTAATATATTCACTTTAAAATAGTAGTCACACAGATGGGCAAAAGCCAGATGCCATATGAGGTATCAGAAATTTTGCACACGTGATGATCTCAGGATAGAAGAGCAACAGAACTTACAGGGAGAGGAAAGGTTGTTTGTTAGAAAAGTTGAGATAGCTGGAGGCTAGAAAGGTCTGGAGCTGACAAGTAGAGGTAGTTGGAAGAAGCAAATGGGATTTCAGATCAATCATCATTTCATCAGGAAAGACAAAGTAGCAGATCTCTCATCAGCTGTAATTAGACTATGTACATTTATGCATTTTGTATATAGTCCTTTTTTGTTGATGAAAGAGAGAAGCAACATCCAGGGTGTCATTCTATAGGTGTTCGGTAACTCTATTTGCAAGACTGTGTCTATATTTCTATGAATAGAAGTAATAAAATTTTTGTTAATGATTTTATTTTTCCCAAAGAAATAGCAGTCACTCAATCTGATTTGTATTAGTATTACCACAGGAGGAAGTTCCTTTTTGCTATGTTGTGTGGAATTTTACTATTTATGTGCTTTTATTGACAGACGCATACATTAATTCTTCAATGAATGGGCTCTTAGAGCTTCACTCCTTTCATCTTGCTTTGAAAACATAGGCTTCTAGAAAAAGAAAAAGCCAATCGATTTCCGTAGCTCTCATATTCCACTTGAACTATTGTGTCAGGTTATTTTAATAGACCACTTAATACAGAATATTTATTTGACATTGAAATTCTCTTCTTGAATATTTTATTTTAGGTACCAGGGGTTGGGTCCAACAGTGATTGTTTGTCCAGCTACTGTGATGCATCAGTGGGTAAAAGAATTTCATACGTGGTGGCCTCCATTTAGAGTTGCTGTTCTCCATGAAACTGGTTCTTACACCAACAAAAAGGTAACGACTGACATTCCAAAAGCTTTTTGCTTTTGTGTGTTAGCTAAAAGAAAAGTATTCCTGGTTCCTGAAGATTCCTGTGCAAGTTTATGCTCTTTCTCTGTTTTAAGAGGATGAAATATTCATTGCATATATGTATGTAGTCTCCAAGTCCTTTTTACAGTGCAGTGAAGCTTAAGCACACGTACATTCATCCTATGCAGAAAGAAAATGTTTGCAGTTTGTACTTCAGATATTTAAGAAAAATGATGAAAGTATCCTCCCTTCTCTGCATTCAATATGGAAAATCTTCTATATTTTTGATGAGTTGGAGAGCTTCTCTGTAATTTTCCATGAAGAGTCTCTTCAGTAAATACTTTGCTGTCATTCAAGTGCATGATCCCTCTCTTTCCACTGCCTACTATGAAACAGTCTGCCTTATCATCAGCAAATTTGGTGCTTCTGATCAAACTCAGAACCTATTGGCATACTTACGTGGTGATTTTTTTCCCTTTCATTTTTGTGCATAAGAATATCATTGATTTACAAATTCATTCGTTTACAGACATCACAGACATCCTGAGTTTTCGTCTGTTGGTTGATATCACCTACTCTCATTTTCTTTGAAGACAGTATAACTTTCTTGCTACTTTTTACCTGTTTTATTTAGGATGTGTGCTTTTTTTCCATTTTTCTTCAAGAGATGTATTTGCTGCCCTTTTGTTTGTTTAACCTATGTCTTACCATGTGTGTGTCTTTATTTTTTCCTTAAACTGATGAGCATGACCTCTGTGAAGCTTCAAGTCTTAGTAGCCTGGAGGAGAGTAGCAAGGAAATGATTTTTTTTTTCCAACCCTTGGCCTCCTATTTCAGATACTTAAAAGGATTTGCAGGATTCAGCTTACCATTTTTAAAAATTTCTCTTTAAATATTTATTGAGGTTCTTCTAATAATGTTAAAATTGTACTTGATTGTATGCCTAATTGCACTAGATTAAACATATTGAGATAATCGATACAGTTATAGTACTTGGCAAAAAAAATATAAAACTCTAATAGTTTCCTGTTATTCAATTAACTTGGTACGTCTTCAAGTCCTAGTAGTCTGTTGACCAAAACAACATGCCTGCATGTCTTCCTAAATTAAATCCTGTATGGTTATTTTGGGATATTTGTTAATTAAAGAGTTTGTCAGGTGAGTTCAAATCATTCCATACAAGAATAGAGGAATAGTCAGGTTTTCAGGTTTGCATCTGGCTGTTGTCTTCCCAAAACCCCGTTTTCAACAGCCTAAAGAATTGGAATGCCAGCTATTGACTTTAAATGGGTTCAGTTCTCCAATTTGGCCCTTATCCTTCATCTTTCAATAGCTGAAAGAGTTTGCTTTAAAATAAAGTGTTGATTTGGTCTTTAACTCTTGTATTATTTTCCCAAATTAATTCCTAATGAAAAAAAACAAGCTTTTGACTAAAGTAAATTGTAAAAATACTTTCTCATTCTAAATGACCTTACACTTAGTAACAGGCAATTTGCTACTAATTTACTAGTATAAAAAACTTGTACACAGAAATTGTCAGATGAAATTTTATTCTCTACCTAGATTTCCTTTTTGACTTCCCATCTTTTATGAATATACTAGTGCTGATCTGCTCTTGTTGTGATGGTTCCATCTTCTCATTACCAGTGGCATTAGGTAGCATTTTGCTTTGCATCTGTTTAGATTGAATAATATTCATCCAGAGACCACACTGGCTTTATACTCTGGCTAACGATGAATTTAAGAAATAAATAAGGAAATTGTCATCGAGTTACGTAAGAACGTATATTTGTTCTTCAAAGTAGAGATTAATTTTACCTGGGTAGTAGCCAAGTCACTCTGCACCTGTTGGCCTGTTATTCTATTAGTGTACTGTGGCTTATTAACACATAAATAAGTTATGTTTTAATAAAAATATTTTAAAAGAATTTTGTGGCTCAACAACTAATTTGAAAAAAGACTGGATCTGGAAAGTTTTTTGGAAAGATTTTTTGGGAAGTTTTATGCTGTTCTTGTTAGACAATAGGATGTTCATGGTTAAGATGCAGTAGGGCAAATTGATCTATGGAGGCTTATGAATGAGAGAGACCAGTGTTTTCTAAGAAACAAGAGTTAATCTTAAATCTAAAGAAAGAGATTTATGGAGGGGAAAAAAAGAGGAGAAAAAAAGTGAGGAATGGTAGGTGTTCTGCTGGGCAGCAGTGGAGTTCCAGTTGATAAAGCTTAGGTTTCTCTCGTACTTGAGATGTTTCTAACTACTTATTACTACTTCATTGCCAGGCATCCTGAAATATTTGCAAATACTGAATGTTTCAGTATTGGCACAATGGGAATTTTTTGATCTTTATGGGCAGTTATTTTCTATTCTAGAAATTGCACCTTCTAAGGTGCCCAAGTGTCAGTGATTAAACTGACATGATTAATCCTGCCTCTCAGTTCTTTGAACTTGTCCATAAATTTATTTCTTCCTAGAGAAGAGTAGGAAAAATATCTCTTCTGAGCTAATTGTTTTCTCATAAATTAATCCAGGCAAAGCCTTATGTTTCATTTTGGTTAGTGACACAGCCTCTTGCTCAGAAAATAGATGTGGAAGAACGGAGAGGCTTTGTATTTATTACCATATTTCAAAAGATTTAAAGTATTCCAATGACTGCAACTAAAGCCATGCAACCTCTAACAGTGAAATGATAGTTAATAAACGTTGCAGAGTGAATTTTTTAAATTGTGCTGTATTTCTTCGTTGTCAGCACAAATCCTTGTTTATTAAAGATTTATCTTGAAGGAAGTTTTAATTAATTACAGGTTCAGTAAATCCTGACTGGGATTCTTCTGTGGTCTGTTTACAGTGAATGGCCTTCATGTGCCTGTGCTTCACTCCTGTTCTCCCTGCTACCTGACAGTGTGATTTATGGCTGTTGTTTTCTGCTAGTCCACTGTTTGCCCTCTAGGAGGGATTGGTCTCTTGAGTCCCCGTAATAACAGCAGCACTTTCACAAAACATCTTTTAATGACAACAGTGTAGCTTTCTGTAAGTCAGTCTAATTGCAGACATACGCTATTAATTGCAAAAACTAGGAGAGGTTACATATTTCACAAGCTTTTAATTTGAAATCGCCCGAGATGATTTGTCTTAAGTGTTTGGGTGAGGATGCTACAATATTCTGTGATAGGCCGTGGCTGAGACTTGAGGACACAGTTGCAGTCTGTGGGGATTACACCAGGTAAAATTAAGCTTTGGAGGTTCATCCCAGTCTAGGAATCCCACTGTCTCCATAATACAGATTGTTTTAAAAATTATGTATCCTTTATGTGCTATGTTTTTTCAGGAAATGATAAGTAGAAATTCTAGAGCAGTTAAGTGCAAAAGAATAATCAATGCCTTTATCAGACAGTAATAGTGAGAAATATTACAAAAAGGAAATAGATATGATTTCACGCCTCTTCCTTTTTAGCACACTTAATAAGTGTTCTTGTTTTAGACTATGCAAATCTTTTGAAAGTGATTGTTGTTTTCTACTTCTATGGGGTTTTTTTTAATTAAAAAAAAGTTTGCTTAATTCCAAGCTACCATTGCAGCCTCTTATCTTTTCTATTTCTGTTTTTGCCCCAGCTTGCTAATAGGGCACCCAGTAAGTCAGTTGTAAAACTGCCATTCATTCTGCCACTTTAGGAGTAGGTCCTGTGTGAGGAAATGATATAGGCAGCTCTTAGAACGTCACTGAACAACTCAAGCTAATGCTTTCCAGAGGTGAATTCATACATACGTTTCTATGAAGTTGTTACTTCAGCTCTATGGGGAGGATAAATGTAGGAAAGATGAGGTCCTGGAATACTGTGGAAGTGCCTAAGGAAGGTACCTCGGGACAGACTGTCCTTGCCTGACATCATTTACAACCTCAAAACTACTGGAAACGAGGGAAAAACATAGCTTACAAAAGAAGCAAACCATTTCGTTAATAATAACAAATACATTAGCCCTGTTGTTAAGAAGGGTAGGATAGTATTTAGGATTAACTAAGCAGACTTTTCTGATTTTCTTTTTTTTTTTCCCCTTATTTGTTTAGTTCCTCGTTCCATTCCATCCCATTTTTTCCAGATCTTTGCAACCTGAAAAACTGAGTTTGGGATAAGTATAGGAGAGCTTGGAGTAATCAGTTATGTCAGCCAGGTTTCATATGTGTATATTCCAGACTTGACCTTTTGGGAAAAATAAAGCTCCTTTCTCCCCAGACGTCAGTTCAAATTCTCATCTGTTACACCTCAGTCTACAGCGCTTCATTTTTCTACAGATGATTTAAGAATCAAATACTCTTAAATCTAGACAATACTTATTCTTGGCAAAGTAAATTATCTACTTTTTCAAAAATTTTGGTACATATCTTCAACAGCAAAACTATAACTCATTAGGACAGTTTCTGTTTACTGTTACTGAAACTCTGAGTTTCTGTTACTGATAATATGCATCTTTTGGTTTTAGGTTAAACTAATTCGTGAAATTGCTTCGTGCCATGGGATTTTAATTACATCCTATTCGTACATTCGACTGATGCAGGATAACATCCACAGCTATGACTGGCATTATGTGATTTTGGATGAAGGTCACAAAATCAGAAATCCCAATGCTGCAGTCACACTCGCATGCAAGCAGGTACTTTATCATAAAGCAAGTGGAAAGTTTTCAGTGCTTGTAGGATGGGGATGGAGTTCCAGACCTAGTAGCTTTGTGTTGTTTTATCATAAAAGTACCAGTTTGAGTCTTATTAAAGAACAAAAGCATAGAAGAAAAGGCAGAAATATTGTATTGTGTAAAAATTTGGCATTAGGAACAAATGTGAAATTGCTTTTTAGGGTTCACATTCTGCAAAACAAGTACAAGTCCTGCTAATAGTTTATGAACAATACCCTGCAAAAAGCACTTGTTTATTTCAGAAATATTGGACTCTGTGTTTTAAAATAAAGTGGTGAAATTGAATATCTTGTGGTTTTTTTTATTATTATTTATTAACAGTTCCGCACACCTCATCGAATCATCTTGTCTGGATCCCCTATGCAAAATAATCTAAAGGAGCTCTGGTCCCTCTTTGACTTTGTATTCCCAGGGAAGCTGGGAACACTGCCTGTATTCATGGAGCAATTTTCTGTTCCAATAACCATGGGAGGATATGCCAATGCCTCTCCTGTGCAGGTAAATGCAGCCAAAATATCAAGTACTTGATAATACTTCAGTTGAAGGAACAACTATTGGTGCATGTTCTTGTATGTGTACTAAAAGGAATGTGCAGCTAAATTAGACTATTTGTTCTGTGCAGGCTTAGCATATATGTATGTAAGCATATATGTGTTGCCTCTCAAGAACATTAATTTATTAGAAGTATTCTCTGAAGTATTTAAGTAAAAATAAGCATTTGTAGGGGATTTTGATCTTATATTTTGATGCAACTAAATGGAGTTTTGCTATTTAATTTTGAGCTTTAGGAAATTATTTCAAATACTACAGAGCAATGCTGAAATCCAAACTGAAAACTACTTCCATGAAAAAGACTAAAATTAAAAGACTTAACCAAAAGGCTTAAAGTATTTAAACTATTTCATTGCAAAAGATGATTTTTTTAGAATATTCTTTTTAATAAGTATGTGAGTTCATAGTTTTGATTGTCAATATTTATGACTTATTAAACATCTCATGTTGGTTTATAGGGAAATGGTCTCGTCCTAGTCAGTATAGATTAAAAGTTCTCTACATATGCTAATAAAGTTGTTCCACTTTAACATTCTTTTTAATCTTTTATGCACCTAAATTTCTAAAGTTTTATTTTCTCTTTGAGTTTAAGTGCTTACACAGTCATCAAACAGTTAGTAATTTACTTAATTGTATAGCTAAATTGGGTTTTATGTATCAATAATTTATTGTGGTCTTTGCTTTGTGTTAAGAGAAATGAAGGTATTTTTAGCCATTACGTACAGTTAATACCCATCCCACACAGCCATTACCCATTATGGAGCCATATGCTCCATTTAAGACCAGAGTGACCTTTTGTTTCTGTGATCATGGGGATTTTCTTGCACCGATTTTTTTTTTTTTTCCTCTCCCCTTCGCTGATAATAGTCTCAAGTGGGCACTAATCTTCACTTATTGTCTAGTAGCCACCACTGCTGTAGGTTTCTTTTTGATCTTCAGTGTATGTATTAGTATTCTTTCCATGTGAATCTTCATTTGTACTCACAGGTTGATTTCAAAAAGGGCAAATAATCTCTTGCTAACCAAACAATCTCTTACTTTTCTCTTAATAAATTCTTCTGAATTGAGAGAGATAAAGTAATAATATCTGAGGAAGACTATTCAATAATATTGTTCAGCACAACATAAATTACAATAAATCTCGTGTTAACAATTAATGTGTATCAGCACAAAACAAATGTTTGTAGTATCTCATGTTACACATATTATTAGTGGATTTTGCCTGTTGCTAAAACTGGCATCAATAATTGAAAAACAACTTTGTGCCTTTTCTTCACTCATAGGTAAAAACTGCCTACAAGTGTGCATGTGTGTTACGGGACACCATAAACCCCTATTTGCTGCGAAGAATGAAGGCTGATGTAAAAATGAGTCTTTCCCTTCCAGATAAAAACGAACAGGTTTGCTCATCTTTACCATTAGATTTGAGCCCTTTTTCTCCCCAAATCTTCCTCTTTCACAGACTTTAGCAGGCTATTAGCAGAATAAATGCTGTTTAGCAAAAGATAAGATGGAGAACTTCTAAGTTGCTTACCCTTTTCACCCATTTTCGGATCATGCAGTTTTCAGTCCTGCAGGACCTATACAACTGTGCTTCCCCCTCAAAACAAAGGGCATAATAAAGTGCAGTTGGGACTATTTTGTGCTTCTGAGTGTACTCATTAGCACAGCCCTTATTGGCCATAAAGGCACAGAAGTGAGCTGTCTGTGAGGAGCTTCTCTTGTTGGACATTTCAAAGTTGTTCACTAGTAAAAGGTTAACTTAGGCAGCAAATAGTAGAACAATACCAAATGGCAGTAGTTCATATTGCAAGCTAGCTGAGTCCACATGTTCTCATAACTAGCCAAAATCTCTGCATCTGAAATTTAATATTTTTGTCTATAAAGAGCTTAGATATTTTTAGAAAATATTTTGACTTAAAGTTTAGAGGATGATTTAAGAGGACAGCTGGAACAATTGAAATTTCTACAAATACTTGTAATAAGGGTTAAATTTTTGTTCCTGTCCTATTTTGTCCTATCCTGACTCCTTTTCTGTCTTACTCCCTCTTGAAGACAAGCAAACATGTTAGTGATTCTTTGGTGCTGAAAGGCTGATAACAATAAATAGGGTAGATGCTCTGTTTCTTCTCTACAACCTCAGATGCTTTTTAATTGAATTTTCTTTTCAATGTGCTTCAAGGAATCTGGGCTTTTTGCTCCAAGCACACAATCATAAGTAGATTAAAAGAACTTGATTTTGCTTCTTCCAAGTCATAGGGCTGTATCTAAGTTTGACTTATAACATGATGTTGTGCATCTTGCAGGATGCAAGGAAGAGATTTTCTTCCATTTTAGCCTTCAGACTGTTTGAAAAAATCATTATTTGCTCATGCTCAAAGACTAATGACAGAACAGATTATTTATTCCAACTTACTGTTTTCCCATGAGATACTAAGAGAATTTGCAAGTTGTAAGGGACATAGCAGACACACAGCAAAGTGTATTCTGTAAACATGGCCCTGAGACAAAGCTAACAAGGTACAGGTACTTAACTGGAAAATGGCAGCACTTCCAAAATTAAAGGAGTTTCTGAGAGAAGTTTAATAAATAGAAAAGGGTTTATAAAAGATACTGAAACAATCTTAATGATTGTGTAATTCTCTTTTTAAAAAAAAACTAATAGGCTTTTTTTCTTCGCCCTCTTTTCCTCCTCCTCAATATATGGTGATCTCTGTGTAGTACAGTGTTTTAACTTAGTATATCAACATGTCTAGACCTGTCTTTGAAGTTTCCTTGTAGCTTATTGTATCTGTAACTTATTATATCTGGAGTTTACAGCTTGGGTTTGGGGTTTTTTTGTGTTTCTAGGTCCTGTTTTGTCGTTTGACGGATGAGCAGCGTCAAGTCTATCAGAATTTCATCGACTCTAAGGAAGTTTACCAGATCCTCAATGGGGAGATGCAGGTTGGCATTATTACAGTCAGTGATGGCAAGTGGAGTTTGATACATGAAATCATAGATTAACCTTTGCCTGCATCTAGCTGGTTTCTGACAGAAAGGGAACCAAACACATTAATCTCAATTCTACTGTTGTGAATGTCTGCTCTCTTTTATCTCACAACTCTTTTGTGGAATTCCTAGTGTTCCCTGTACAGTGGAGTGACAGGACAAAAGTAGAAGTGGAAAGGGGGTTGAAATGTTTGTGGTCCTTGGAACAAACTGGAGCTTGTTAGATGACCTGCTCTAGTTCACTGTATGTGTGCTCTTAATAAACTGCAAATGTGAATGGAAGAAAAAGAGGAGCTTGTTCTGACAAGACTGCAGTTGAGAGATGGTAACTACTGCTTGTGACAGCTGAGGATTTCACAGATTCTTATGATACAGCAAAGCAAATAGGCTTCCTTGCTTGTGTTTCTTCTCCCATATTGTATCTGCCTGCATGCGTGCATTTTTTTTTCCGAATTCTCTTAATTTTACTCTACTAATAGACTCCCAAATAATGTAGAATTTAATTGATTCTGTCTTATGCTGATTTTTCCTGAAATATTCAGTGAAATCAATATCAGTGTCTGACTCCTTCTAAAGAGCAACCTGACGTTATAATTACCCTTCTTGAAGATAACTAGATTAATGCATTGCTGTTTCTTTTCCTTAATCACAACCCATATAGATTAAAAAACAAAAAGAGTCTCCTAACAATATTTTCTTTTTTTTTCCTTGTATTTTTTTTTTAGATTTTCTCAGGACTCGTAGCGCTAAGAAAAATTTGTAACCATCCTGATCTCTTCTCTGGTGGTCCCAGTACTTTGAAGGGTTTACCAGATCCTGAAGTGGAAGAAGCAGATCAGTTTGGATACTGGAAACGTTCTGGAAAAATGATAGTGGTCGAGTCCTTGCTGAAAATATGGCATAAGCAAGGACACAGAGTGCTGTTTTTCACCCAGTCAAGACAGGTAAGATGAATTGCTTTTAGTTTATTTTAGTTACTAAAAGTTTTAGTTATTAAAAGTAAAACCTGTATCCCAAAAGATTCCTAACTAAAAATTAGCAAGTTTACTCTAATTCAATGTACTGAATCAAAGTATCTGTTGTATCTGTTACACTCGTACAATACCAGGCTGAAGCAGCAGAGATGTATTTATTACCCCTGCTCTGTAGCTTCAGGATAGAACTGCTTTGAGCAGAATAAATTTCATGCATGTGCACAGCCAGGGTGCAGAACTGTGTACTTTATGTGGGTACCACAGCCACTGACCTTCCTTGGCCACCTAAATATTCATGACTTTGCCTT
>JAUBOD010000059.1:641172-655962 GCA_032353885.1 Nothura maculosa | reverse complement strand
AAATGAGAAGGAGAAAGGGGTTAGTGTGAACGCTTAGAGAATAAACCTGCTTTACTTCTGTGTGCTTGTTTATGGCCCCCAAAGCAAAAGGCAGGGCCTTTCTCCGTCTCCAGCATGCAAAGGGCTGCACGTAGGTGTGGGCTTAGGAATGGGCTCTGCTTCTCGCTGTCTGTTGCTGAGCCCTCTCTGCAGATGCCGAAGTCATTTCACAATCTATGGTTTTACCTTGGCATAACTGTCAGGGTGTGCTTGCTTAGAAAGTAGTTCCTACCTTTGCTTTTCTGACTGCTGAGGTATTTTGAAACCCAGACTCAAAGTTTTCTGCTTGCACCACCCAAAAAAGAAGTTTGTATATATACATGTGTGTGCGCATTTATAAAACTCAAAAAAGTGATGTGTGTGCATGTATATATAAATATATATATATGAATATTATTTTTGTGTGTGTTCATAATCACAATTGTAGTAACAGGACTTCATAGGAAATTAGCCTGGACTGTAAAGTTCAGTTCACCTGAACTTTTGTTCCAATGACAAAAGCTGAGTTGATCTTTTTGCAGGAGCAGAGGCACAGAGTAGCAAGAGATTTACATAGTGATATGTGCAAAAAGAAAAGGTTGGCCAAGATATTTTTCTATGTGCATATATTTCTTTTTGAAGTTTTTTTTTATGTTTAGGGACTATGTGGAACCATAAATGCTCTGCTTCACATTTAATGTTTTCATTACGATCTGAAAATAAATGTGCTCTTATTTGTTAAACTGTAATTCCACTAACAATAGAAGACATCAATTAAGCCAATATTTCTTCCTTCCCCACCCCTCGGTGACTTGTTCCCACCCTGCAGTGTTCCTTGCTTGTAGCACAAGCATGTCAATAGCCATCAGTTCTCTAATCCACATGAAAACTGACTTGCAAGACAGGAGGTTTCTGCTTGGATCTGTTTCCTGGTGCAGTTCATCACTCTGTGACACTAAAGCTTGTGTCTCCCCTGGGGTGGATCAAGGGGATGCTTCTCCTTGCGCCTGTGGTGCTTGCTTAGCTTTTACTTTAGTTGCTATTTTGTCTAATTTGGGCCTCTGGGATAGCTTTTCACCTGTGATATGGTAGAAGTTACTATAATCTTGATTTTTTTTTATTACTGAAAAGAAGAAAAATTATTTTCATCTCCAGTTTGGTGGTTGTGCTCTCTTCCAGGTGGAAGTGTATGAACTCCTGGAGAGTGGAAGTAAGCCACAGAAAAAGCACCTCATTGCGTCAAGATTATTGTCATTGTACACGGAGGGCTGGGAAGTGTTCAATGTCACACAGACGGTAAGCAGAGAAATGTGAACTTCATTTTTAGTTCAAACTCCATTTATGATAATTGTCAGGTCACAACTTCAGTGGTGCCTTTATGTTGGGTCAAGCAAAGCCCTGGGGTGGCAGCAAACAGATAGATTTAGCCTCTACACTCAGAGGTACGTGCAGTGCTACATAAATTAGAGATATTTACTTGTTGGCAGCACAGAGAGGAAGACCCAGAACCTGGTCAGAAAGGGACATGAGGCTAAAAGGTCATTATGATTAGAACATGTTAGTGTTTATGCTGCCAAAGTAGGTGATGTTGTAGGTAGAGTAACAGTGGGTTTTATTTTCATTTAGGCTATAAAATTCCTAAAGTTAGTTTTAAAGATTTTTTTGGTAGTTATCCTTAAACTGTTAGTATCTAACTTATTTTTAATAGCAAACAAACAGAATTTTCAAAAAAAAAAAACCCTGTCTCAGCTTTAAATATATAATCTCTGATAGTGTTTTTTAATTGCTTAAGCTTTTAAGATCAGATTCAACGTAGTGGTTGGCTGTTTGGCAGGGTTAT
Organism: Nothura maculosa; assembly: GCA_032353885.1. NCBI lineage: Eukaryota > Metazoa > Chordata > Aves > Tinamiformes > Tinamidae > Nothura > Nothura maculosa. Next base: position 654,104 of record JAUBOD010000059.1, on the reverse strand, counting down.
ATCTTGGGCCATAGTTAGCCTTGCTGGAGAATGATTTGGCCTCATCTATTAGCCTGCAATTATAACAATTAGATAAAGGAAATTTGCTTGGTCGCAAGTTAATTTCTTCAAGTCCCATGTATATGTGAGACATTTAAATGAGTTAATAGTACTAAGTAAAAATCTGGAGAAAATACAGAATCTTTGTTTACTAAGAAAAATAAAATTCTGGCAAAAGCTGGGAAATACTAAATTATAATGTCAATTTTAACTCACAGATTCATCTATGCTAGAAATTATCAGGAAAAAATCTTTAAAATATCATTTGGAGAAATATATACTGTCTTTTTTTACTTTTAAATGTTGACTTATTGGCTTAAGTGTTAAATTCGATGCACTCTTAACTATACTACTACCTCGCATATGTGATAATATAGGTATGTTCCTATACTCTCACAGTCTGTTCTGTTTTCTGAATATGAAAATTCCTTAATGCTGTGGTGGGGTTATTGAAGTAATATTTTCTCATCTCATTTTCATTACTAGGTTTCCAAATGGGTTGGAAACAGCAGCTATAACCATGGCTTTTTGATAACTACAACACACGTTTTCAACAACAGAATTGAGCACAACCTGGTGAAGTTTGCCAAGAGCCAGGGAGCTCTGCAGGAGAGCAGAAATGCCCTCCTTGTCCTCTTCACAAACAGTCACAAACGGAGGTCTTCCAGCTTTGTACCCTCTTCTGCAAGTAGGTTTATAGAACAACAGCTCTCTTTTTAACACATGAAATTCTTATTTATCTTCTATTGCCTTCTGCTGCCTGATAATATACCTCACTGCAGTATTTGCTTGCAGTGTTCAATCCCTGTCCAGCTTTATCACTGACCAGTTCTATACATATACTTATTGTCCAAAGTGTAAATTCAGTTTTTATACATGGTAGCCAAAGTTCAGTTTAGGCTAGCAACCTCGGTGACCTTAAAAACTTTTTGAAAATGCTGGTAATGCAACTGAAGTTAGCGTCATTAAGTGCAATTTTCAAAAGTAGAAGGGGTTGTTAGATAAGCAATTTAAGCCGCTCTGTCCTGGCCTTGGTGTTTAAGCACCTATTTAACTTCAGTGCCTAATTAGCATTGTGACTAAAGGCTGCTTTCATTAGACAACGCCCTCACCCCTTAAAGTACAAAACAGTCTCTTACCACTCCCACTGGTCTTCCAAAAAAAACAAGTAAAGCTGGATTTTACAGCCTGATACATGGCAGAGAAGAACTGAGAGGCAAAAAATGATTTTATTTGAAAATATTTTTTTAAATCAATTTCCAAAAGTCTCCAGAGATTAAAAACAGACATTACAAGGGAATCCTAGATTCGGGTTTAGTCAATAACAAGCTTTGCATGGGGTAGTATGCTGTGATTCTTTTGCTTTATATTTCTGATGAGCTGTGGCTTTTCAGGTCACAAACAGGAAATTCTCTTTTGGGAAAGATGGACAGTTTGTGAAATACAGTTGAAATGGATATAACTGCCTTTCTACAGTTCGCACTTTCTACAGTCAGCACTTCCACAGTTTGTCATTATGGACTCTATTCTGAAGATTTTCATTAGATAGACCTTCTTGTAGGATATTTGCCTCACTGTGCTTAGAAAAGAGATAGTTTTGTTTTGAAAAAGTTTTAACAAACAATTTCCTTTCAGAACCAGAGCCAAACCCTGCAAGAACTAACGCGCTGTTCCGTGCGCCTCGCCAAGCTCCCATTGATGGCCATGATGACCATGCAGGCAGGAGACCTCGGGCGGCCGAAGCGCCTTCCACCACCAGCCAGGGAGCAGCGTGTCACCGAAGGGAGCTCTACGTTGACTTCCGCGCGATCGGCTGGTCAGGATGGATCATTTACCCGAGTGGCTACAATGCCTTTTATTGCAGAGGGACCTGTCTGTTTCCCTTGGGGGAAAATCAGAACGCAACCAACCATGCAACTGTCCAGTCCATTGTCCATACACTTAAGTTGTCTCAAGATGTTAGCACACCATGCTGTGTGCCAGATGAATTGAAGTCCCTCAATCTTCTCTACTTTGATGACAAAGAGAACGTGGTCCTTAAAAATTATAAAGACATGGTGGCAACAAGGTGTGGATGTCATTAACAGGGCCTCCTCCATGCTTTTTTTTCTGCATTTGGCATGTACTTGGATTCCATACCCCATTTGCTGCTGAAGACATCAAGAGAAATGGCATTTCTGATTATGAAGCAGGAGAGCCAGCAGGTCAGCTGTGTTTCTGCTCTACCAACCTCTACTGTGGCCATGTGGAAAGAAGTGTAAGGCTGCCTTTCAAAGAGCTATGGGCTTCCCGTGGTGTGCCGACCTGCATGGAAAGTAGTTTGACTGCCTAAGATCCAGGGGAAGACATGAGAAACTAGAAGTATTGTGTAAAAGAATCCAAATACACGAAGTTAACTTTCAACCAAAGGTGCTGTTTAGTATGTTGAGGCAGCTCAACAGGCATCTCCTCCTGCCTCAAGCCCAGACAAGGGTGCAGCTCCCTTGGTAACAGAACCTTACTCAGCTTTGGCCGTTTCAGTGTGTGTTTGTACAGTGGTATCCTCAGCTTGACTAGGAGCCCGTATCGCATAGGAGGAAGGAAGCAAAAGAGCCACATTTAGAAGCCTGTGAGGACATATTGGGTGGTGCCCTGCTCCTGTGTCCAAGGAAAGTTTCATGGGAGATAACTCACTTCCCTTTCATTCTTCCTTGACACATAGGACACAGGCATAGAAGAGGATCCCTGCTATCTTGATGTCTTGTTACTTTTCAATGCAGGCAATCAGACCACAGCAGCTCCACAGCTCACTGAACTGTATCTTAGGCCCAGTTTAGGTTCCTTGCCTCCGTTGCTCACTAAACGAGGCTGACAGCAGACACTGTGGCACCTCCCATGGACAGAAAGTTTATGGAGAATTTTTCACTCCAGTGAGATTAAAAAAAAGGGAGGGGAGTTACCAGAAAAATATTCATGTAAATATTTTTCTGTAAATACTGATTTATATAATTTTATTTAAAAAAAAAACAAGTATTTTGAGTATATTAACTTAACCTGTAATATAAAAGATAAATTTTCAAATAAAAATGTACAATGTAGTATTGGTCTGTTTTGTCACACTGTATTTGAACCTTATTCCTAAAGCTGTGATCAAATTCTTTCTGGAAGACAGTCCTGTGGTTTAAATGGATGTACTTACTTGGACATGCAGCCTGGAGCAGTGTGAGATGGAAGAGCCACCTCTCAGAATTGGGCAGGATTCTGGGCAAAAGTGCAAGGGTGAATGTCATGGCTTTCCAGTCAAATACTTCTTGGCCTAAGTAAAATTTCTGTGTAGAAGAAAAAGGGAAAAAACAATCTTAGTATATGATTTGCTCAGTAAGTAGCAAGCCTCAGTAAATGCAAGCCTAGTAGTTAGGTGGTGCTAACTGCTAATGCAATGGGGCCTTTAGCCTCTCCTATCTGTTGGATTTGGGCAAAGAGACTTGGGATGAGTAACGGTCATAATCTCACTTTACTAAGTTGTTTTTTTCTGGATATTGTTTCGCTGTATTTCCCTTTTACTACAAAAAAAAGGGCCATGAGATTTTAAATCTGTAGGAACCATAGCTTGTGACTGGGAAAAGGTGTCCAGAGTGAGAGTCCAGGCAAGGTCAGGAGTGAGTCGGTGACTTCAGCTGATACTATCAATGCTTGTTTTAGCAGAGATCTTAACAAACTGAAGCCTGAAGTTTGTGCTGTGAGGTAATGCTGGGAGAGGGGCTGCGCTTGGAACAGTTTCTGCACCCAGCACACCCTAGTCATACATCTGTAACACAACAAACGCTTCTTGAAGAACCATCACCAGCGTATTTACTGCACCCTCGCTGCTCAACTCAGAAAATTACCCACTTTTTCTAGACTATCTTAATGGATTTCCTCTTGTTTCAGAGGCCAGGGGAAAAAAAAAACAGATTTTTCCATTGAAAAGCAGGTATAATTAATAAATAAATGATGGGCACATTGAATATTAGCTAACAAAGTGCTGCACCACAATAGGTGAAATATGCACAGTCAAGCTAGAAGCACTCAGTAGTTTTGCATGCATTAAATTATTATTTTTTTCTGCACCACTCAACATAGTCTCATTATGCTCCATTAAACTCTGATAATTAAAACAAAATATATTGGAATTGTTTATCCTGGACTTTGTAAGGAAATGAGGTTCATAATAATGCCAAGGGAAAAAATTTACACTACAGCAGGACCTGTAATTAGAATAACAATTAGGCACAAGTCAGGTCCCTTTTTTGTGATATTCTTGCTTTTATTTAACTGGAATGAATACAGAGACCCAAATAGTAAAGGCTTCACTTTTGAGCCTTGCTTTATTCACAGCACCTTGTGTTTTGATGGCACACAAGAAGAGGCAGCCAGAGTTTGGGAGAGAATGCAGTTCATATTCAGAATGGAGAGTCTGGAGAAGCACAAGTGATGCAGTCCGGTTATCTGGTTTTGTTCCTTTTTATACCACTATAGCAGCAAACGACAGTGGGAGCGGCAGCAAGCCCCCATCATGATGGATGCTGTGGAGATGCCGATGAGGGCCCCACCTAGTCCCGAGGAGCTGGCTCTGGGAACAGCAGAAGCCAAGGGGAGGGACTGCAGCTCTGTCCTGCAGAGACCCAGCAGGAACTATCCACACCCAGGAAATGAGAGGTAAACAGAGGCGATCTCTGTGTGTAGGCCATGCCTGGAGGCCCCATGTCCTCGTGCTCTCTCACAGGTGGATCTGTGCCCGTCCAGTCACTCAGGCCAGGTCTGTGCTAGACCACAAGTCTTTGCCTTGTCCCTATATGCCTGGGGTCAGGGTGGTGCATGTTGTTTTCCGCTGGTAAATCACACAACTCGCTCTTTACTCCCACAGGCCCATGGGCAGCTTTCAGAGGCAGAAAGATTCAGTGGAGAGCACAAGAATCCATCCAGGTTGCAAAGCCCTTCCCACAGCTCAGATCTTGGCCCAGATTTGAAAGGGAAGAGGCCAGGTGGGAGTGATCATACAAAGTAAGGGCATGGTGGCTGCTAGGGTGGAAGGAGTTGGCTTGGGTGGACTGGTGGCTTCATCTGCAAGGAAGAAGCGGACTTAAACATGTGGAGCACATGCAGTGCTGTAAGCAACTGATCTATGCCCTACTCCCTCTACTCTGGTCCTTGAAAAAGTATATTTATCATGGGACATCTATCAGGAAGAGTCAGAGCTATTTCCAAAGTGACTGGGTAGTTATTTCGGTAATGGCCTCGTGCTCTTTGCAGGAAATGTAAGTGTGTGTTTAACTTGAAAGATCTACAGAGGGTAGGATTTGGTTCACAGCCCTGGAGCTTTCTCCCCTGAAAGGAGGAGAGAAGCTGAGTTTCTGTCACTGGCACTGAACACTCCAGCTGGTGCCCAGCTGAGCTTCTTTAAGCTCACCCATGCACCCATTAGCAAATACCTACACATTAATGTTTTCCATGTTGTTCTTCCTTTAGAGACACCCTCCCTCCCGGTTCATCCTAAACTGCTTCCCAGAGGCTGGTCTGCCTTACACATAGCCGAGGTGGAGCACTCGGGGCTAATGGGAGAACATTGCCACATCCCTGGGATGCATTTCAATGGCTTTGTGCAAAAAATATGTCCCGCCTAGGCCATTTGTTCCCTGCTGGTGTGTGCAGCTCACCTCCAGGGAGAGCAGTTAGCAGGTGTGAACTGACCTCTGCTGAATAAGACAATTGTGCCTTAAAGCAGCTTATTAAACGTTTCCTTTCTGCCTCCTGGGTTTATTGCCAGAAGTCGTTCACAGAATAAGAAAGTCTGCTAAATTTCTGTTGATGCAGAAACATCCTGTGACCACATGGATTCATGCAGATACTAAGGGCCCTAATTCAGAGCTAGATCTCAGTCTGTATTTTCTTGTGTGAGAAAAGAAGAGCTGTAAGATTTGCCTGCAAGTAGGAAAATTACCTGTTCCCTAACCATGTTTGACGTTTAACTGAAACTGTGATTTGGTGATACTATAAATCAAATTTTAGGACCCAAAAGTGTGCTAGCTTCATAGCATAAGACATTGTTATGGCATAAATCCCAATCTACTGGTTCAGATCTACTCTTTTAAAACAAACAAACAAAAAATCTGAACTGTCAGTTAGAATTATCAGGCAGCTCAAAACCATCATTTAAACTTAAAGGTCAATATAAGCTTTACTGTGTAATTTAGCTAGCTTGAAAGAAGTGCAATTCTTTGTCCGTATACCTAGTACAAATTTGCTACAAATTTGCTATAGAATCTGCTAAGTCACTGACAGTCATTGCTGGTCCCAAGCCATCAGTGAAAGCTCTCAAAACTTTAGCAGGACAAAATCAGTGTTAAAACAGATGATGACGTGAGAAAAAGAATGGAAGGATAGACAGTAAAACCTGGTTTCTTAACAGAAGAGGGCAGGCATTTTCTAAAGCAGCATGTTAAATATAATGCCTTAAGCATATTAGATACTCATTCTTCTGTATCTAAATTAACAAGATAAGCCAATATATATCTCTGGAAATTGTTTCAATTTCTTCATTGAAAGTCTTGCCTAACATATCACAAAATGAAGAGAGTTATGCAGCAGGCCTGGGAAATGGAAGAATTGGTTTAGTTTGATATATTAAAATACATTTCTGTTTGATTTATCAAAAACTACTCGAGAATGGATTCACATTAAAAATTACGGTGGAAAGAACCTCTGCTGAAGACCTTCTGCTCAAATAAGTATTGACTTCAAGCTCATGTGCAGGCCCTTGAGCAACTCAAGAATTTCCAAAGATGGAGAACCAAAGGCCTCTGTGGGCCTCTGTTTCACTGCTCATCCACACCCGGTGTGAAAATTTCTTTCCATATGTCTAAAGATAAGGAGATACCTCCATTCTTTACTCACTGAATCACTGCAAATGGTAAGCAGTGAAGGGACGAGGTGTGTATTTGGTAAAGACATAGATCCAGGTAGAGAGCTGTTGCTGTTGAATAATTTTTTCAGGCAGTTTTAGCAAACCAGGCCACTAACGTTCAGACCACTAAAGGTGCCACAGAGTATCTTCTTGTTCTCCAAGAGAAGGAGGTGAAGTACGGGTTATGCACCATCATCCGCATGTTCATGCAATTCTGACCAGAGCAGAATAGTCCCGACTGGCTCTGAAAGGAAACGCACAGTGTGCACAGGAGAAAAAACTACATGTGACTGCTGAGTACGTTTTACTAGTGTGTGTGTGTGTGTGTGTGTGTGTGTGTGTGTGTATGTGTGTGGTTTAAACTTCACGTGGCCTGGGCTGAGCAAGTATAAAACAGGACACAAATCCAAGAGATCATTGGGTTAGGCATGGCACACGGAAGGGCTTTGCAATGGTGTGTAATTTAAGTTTATAGCCTTCTTCCCTTCCCCTGCCTTTCCCTTGCCATGCCCTAAAACTGCTGGCCAAGTATGTTGTTTGCTCAGCGCAGGTGCAGGCTTTGATTAGAGACTTTCTTCTTTTTCTGCCTATCAAGAATCATGTAATTCTAATCATGTCTAAGAATCATGTAATTGCAGTCCAGATAACAGTTTTTAAATGAGAATATATATATACCTAGTATATCTAATCCCCATCAAATAAAAGAAGTCTTACTTTCATTGTGTGGGGCACCAGAGATGTAAAAGTTCAATCACTGGCGTGCATTTGCTTTGTACAATTTAAACCTGCTAGCGTAGGTGGCACATGCTGCTTGGTCTAATTGCTGCTTTCCAGTTTGGCCTAATTGATGCTCTGATTTGCAGCCACCTACCTCTAGGAGCCCGTGTTTCATTATATTTCACCCTAGCTCCTGAAATCCTAAAATCCCCATGGGGAGAAATAGATTACAGCAATCCAGAGCTTTTGTATGTGAACTGACAGTTCCTTCTCCCCGCCCCTACTTTTCTTCATATATACGCAAATAGTGAAAATATAGTAGGAACACAAAGAAATGTATTGCTAGCACAAAGAATCTTTATCTAGGCAGCATAACTACTTTTGAAATCAGTAGGACTTTTACTTAGACTATGAATGAAAATTACAAACGTATACATTCAGCTCAGAAATATTTTAATAACCTAATTGGGATGTTAATATTACAAGTCTATATTACTTACTCTCTAGTCACAGAAATAAAGTTTTCTGCTGCAGAATGTGACGATATTTTCCATGAGAAATGATATAAATATGAGCTTTTGAAATAGAGAAATCTCACGGCTTTAGTTTTAAACAAGCATTTCAGTCTTTAAAAAAAAGCTCTAATGTGTGCTGCAGTTTGATTTCAAACGCGTCACATTCTTCATTAAAGCAATCATTGTTAAAACAGAGGGACATAAAGCAACATAGGATTTATTTCTTCATTAAACTGATGATCCGTATATGAAGCCAATTAACATTATGAGTCTGGTGAACATCAAGTGTAAAGAGGTTACAGAAAATTAAAAGCAGTCACCTTGGTCTTTAGATAAAGAAAGAACACTTTTACATTATAAATTATAAGAGTGTCCAAGCGGGACAAATCGGCAAATTTGGTTAATTGGAAAATACATTTTACTGCACATGAATTAAGGTAAAATAACCTTTTAGCTGGTTGTCTTTTGCATATGTTTGTATGGGGGGGGGGGTGCAGATATTGGGAATCACGGGAAAGGAAGCGTTTAGAGGAGAAAAGCCCCACGAGTTGTTTGTTCCAACCTGAGCTATTCCGAGTCTCCCGAGGTTTGCAGACAATCCCCTCGGAGCTGAAGGCTCTGGCAGGGAAATGCCCATTGGGTGATTTTGCTCATCTGCACAATCCTAAAATGTTATTGTTATGGGACAGCTGTGTTTGGGTGTGCAGCAAAGAAACTGTTTTTTTTTTTTCTGAGATACGTGACGAGCAGGAGAAACTCTATGCAGGTTTATATTTACTCAGACTTTCCTTTGCAGACCTAGTAATGACGACTAACATCAGTATGTGTCAGTGCATGTGAGAGAGAGACTTTAAGCACTTTGCTTTGTTATTTATTTATCTATTTATTTTATTTACTTATAATGAGATATTATGTTGCTGTTGGGCTGTGTTATTTCATGCTTTGGGCTGCCTTTTGAGAAGTCCTTCGGCAACCAGACGAGAGGGGCTGCTACGGAAATGCAGCACGGCCACCCCGGCGGGTAGGGAAGCTAGACCCGGAGCCGGCCGGGCCTTACCAGGCCGGGCCTTACTGGGCTGGGCTTTACCGGGCCGGGCGCGGCGGCAGCTCCGCGGTCGCTCTCCGCGGTGCTGAACGCGCCGCCCCGGGCGGCCGCAGCCGAGCCCGGCCTAACTTTTAATTATGTCAACTTCGCGCTTCGTGCATTAAAATTAAACAGGCGCTGAAATGGCGAAGGGTGGGGAGGGGATCTATTGCTTAGGTCTCTCCTTGTTCTGCAGCTGCTGCTCCCTGGGAGAAGTTGAGCCTCGCCCGGCCCAGGGTCCTGGTGCTTCTATTTAAAAAGCAGTGACTTGGAGCCCTTCCCCGCGCTCCATTTCCCCCGCTCTGCCTCCTGGAATACGCTGAACTTGCAGCCTTCAAACTGCTGGGGAAAGTGAGTCTGGGAGCCAAAAGAGCAATGCAGCCCCCTGACTAGAGCAAGGCCCGAGAGCGCCATAATGAAGTTATTATTATTTTATTAGGGGGTTTTATGATAAAACACTCTCAGTCTCTCTCTCTCCCTCTCTCCACCTCTCTCTGCCCGACGTCAGAGAGAAAGGAAAGGAAAGGGCTCATCTCCCTCTGTGCAGAGGGTTCCTGCAGAGCTGGTCCTGCATGGATTTTAACGGTCTTGATGTGGAGATTGCTAGGGAAAGATCCAGATAGTACCTCAGTATTTTATTATTTGTAAAGTTAATTGACCTAGAGCTTGTGCTGCTATTTTAACTGTATTCAAAACATGGTTTTGCATGGTGCTATAAAACACGGGTTTTTGCATGGTGCTATAAAAGGGATTCATACTTCACTTTTCTGTACAGAGACTTGCCTGGGTAGTAATTCAGTATCTCTTGTTAAGGGGAGCTTTTCCTGAAGTGTTTATATGAGTACATATACATGTATGCATGCACAATTTTGAATGCAGCTTCTAAATCACTATTGTGCTAAAATTATAAACTAAAGGTTAAGATCTATTTGCATCTTCAATAGAATTAATTTCTGCCTTGCTTTGCTAAAATAATGTTTGTTAAGACTGAAACATACTTTAAGCTTAGGTAGACATTAGGGGGATTTCCACATCCTTTCCTGGTGCAAAAGGCAATAGAGCAGGTGATATTTCTAAGGTTTATTAGTGTTTATTTAATGAGCCCATATATGCAGAATAACTTTCCAAATGCCTCCTCTTTCTAAAATCTCTATCTGCTGCTGCACCTGTATTCTCTGTGTCCCTCTCCTTTGCTCTGGTATGAATGTGCTATGTCTTTAAACTCCCATTAGATCGAAGAGAGCCTGTGTAGATTTGCTCGCCCTTCCTGCACAGAGCATTACTATGTTTATAAAATATTAAATTTGTGTAGTCTGCCGGAGAAGCAATTGTTCCAAAATAAAATCAGCAGTCTAGACGTAACATAGACACCAGAACTTATCAACAGTTGTCTGACTTACATCTTCTGATGCATCTTGAGTGGGTCATAATACCAACTTTATTTTCAGTGGTGCATAAATTAATTACACGCATTTAATAACCAAAATATCATTATATTCCCCCTTTAATATCATAAAGGCTTTACGCCAGGGAAGCACTTAATGTGCAGGGGGCCATAACAGGCTATTATCCTTGTGTAATGCTATTACAGAACCAATTATGCGCCATTATACTTGCTTTTTTTGCAGTTTATGTGATTTGATCCAATCCCGCGTCCCTGACTTGAAAATTTCATCTGGGTGCTTTAAAGTCTAATTTTCACCCGGGCTGAGGCAAGGGCCATCTCTCTCCGCCGAGCCTCCGTCTCGAAAGCGTTTTAAAAGTAATTGCTAAGGGTCCCGCCGCATATCATTTGCAGACGGGAAGCGAGCATAAATCCAGGGACCCCTCGCTGCGAACAAAATCAAACTTTGCTTCGCTACGAGCGCTCGGGAAGCGCCCGCGGGTGCCGAGCGGCCCCCGGGCGCGGGCGGCGGAGCAGGGCGATTCGGTTCGATTCGGTTCGGTTCGATTCGGTTCGGTTCGATTCGGTTCGATTCGGAGCCGCGGCGCCCAAGGGGCCGCGCCGAGCCCCGCAGCGCCAAACGCTCCGAAATACGGGGGGTCTGTCGGTGCTGTTCGCATTCCTGACGTTTGCTGAGAAATGACGGGCTTTCCTTTTCTTCTCTTTTTTTTTTCCCCCCTCTCTCCTCCACGCACCACGTGGGCCATTTGTAGGGCCCAATAGACCTATCCAAGTTACTCACTGTAGACAGCGCTGGAAATAATCAGATTAAGGCCAATTATGCGTGAGATTATAAAGGCAAGCGCTGAGAGGCAGAGCATGCTGTAGACAGATATAAAGACATCTGGCCACTTGCAGAACTCCACGGAGCCCTTCTGTCTCCGCAGCCAGCAACTCCCAGCGCCTTTTCCAGCGCAAAACACCCCGAACCTTAGTGGTGACTGTCCAGCGTCCTAGGTATGGATTGTTATTTTTATTTGCCTTCTGGATATTTGTTATAATTGCGCATACATTTGACTTATTTTTCTTTTTCTTGCCGGGGACATTGGTTTCCAAGCTGAACAGAGCTCTCAGTGTGTGGATGTTTTAAAAGGAAGAGAGCTTTTAGGTTTTATGACTATTTTATTTGGGAAGAAGAGGGTTTGTTGTTGTTTTGTGATTTTTTTTAAGCCGTCAGTTCTTAGCTCTAAGATCCTAGGAGTGTTTTTTCTGCTCGCAATTATTTTATCTGGAAGGGAATAGTTGAGATAACATCTAGATGGACGATGAATAGACTGATGAGTGGGTAGATGGAGGGACAGGGGATGCGAAGCAGGCGGACACTGTCTGCTGCTTGGGGAGGCGGCCGGGGGGGAAGCGGGCAACGAAGTTGGGCCGGTTCTGCTGCTCGGGCGGCTGCGCGGGGCTCCGCCGGCACCGCGCTCTGCCTGCTCGGGGCTCCGGCCTCACCGGGACTTTCTCTGCTCCGCTTCCTCACGCACTCCCGGCCCCGCCGCCCTCTCTCCGTGTCCGCAGGTGCCCGCGGGGTCCCGCTCAGGGCCATGTTCTACTTCCACTGCCCGCCGCAGCTGGACGGTGAGTGGGCGGCCGCGGGGGCGCGCGGGGGCCGCGCACACGCGTGGGCCGCGCGCGCCGAGAGGCAGCGCCCGCGAGGTGAAGCGCGAACCCGCAGAGAGATTAACTCGGGGTAAAAGCGCTCCGCATTTTCAAAGGAGAAAAACCACCCCAAACCGCGCAACACAATCACCCCCCTGCCGCCCTCAGCTTTCCCCTCTATTGTCACAGGATGGATAAAAAAGGATGGCTTTTTATTGTTGTTGTTCTTTGTTTTTGTTTTCTCATTTGATTCTTGTTGGAAAGGCCTCGTTTTTACACCCCCCTCCCCGTCATTTTGCCACCTGCCTCCCCTCTGTGGATAGCGATCCCGCCGTTGAGCCTCGGGCTACGAGAGAAGCTTTTCTCCCCTCCCAGCACAGATGTTGGTGTCATGGCTCTAATCGGGACACTTTCAGTGCGTGGTCACGCCTCCTCCCTCCAGCAAAGGGACCGCATAAATCTTTAATGTTATTTTACGAACATTCTGCAGGCGGAGGGAGGAAAGACAGAGTACGACGAAAAGAAAAAGAGAAGGGGGAAAAAAAGAATGAAATGATTTGGGATTTTTTTTTTTAAATAGGTACTTTTTTTTTTTTTCTTTTTTTTTTTTTCCTT
>JAUBOD010000059.1:603180-621483 GCA_032353885.1 Nothura maculosa | reverse complement strand
GTTATATTGTTTTTCTTCTCTCTTTAATTTGGACCATAATATGCCATTTGCCAGAAAGTGTCTGTGAAAATGGAAAAGGAGTGAACAAATGGGAATCATCATTATCCATTAGATTTCAGAATTCCATTAACTAGCAGAAAAAGATACTGGAGACACTTTGCTCCTACTCACACCACACGGGCAGGGGATTTGGTCTTGATTTCACAGTCTCTGTCTCTGAGACTTCTACGCCCCCAACCAGGATAGCATCTGCATGAAAGGGTGGATAGATCTAGACCACAATTTAGCATAACTGTAAGAAAAGAGGCACTAACGCCTGCTCCAGAATTGCTGCATGGGCCGGATACCATTTTCATAAATAACCGTACCTGTAAAACACATTGCTCTTCTCTCCCTGTCTCCCTTCTCCCCGCGGTTACCGTGTCTCTTCCTGAGCTCAGGCCCTTGCATTTCAGCCAGCAGGATGGAGCATTTCGAGTGCTCCACCTTGCCTTGCTGTCTGTGGATCAGGAAGCCCTTAGGAAAAGGGGCTGCGCCTGGAGAGGCGGATGGGCCGGCACAAGAGGGAGCTCTGCAGCGGCCACTGCTTGTCCGGCCTGGGCCACAAAGCGCCTTCCCCTCACATCATCATCCTGGTCATCCTGGATTTCTCCTTCCTGCAAAGTGAGACACCTCCCAAAAACTGCAGCCTAACAAGACGTACTGTAATAAAACAACCTGGCTTAATGGAAGCATTTTGAAATATTTGCTTTAGGGCTTTTGGGCTTTTGCTTGTTTCATTTTAATAGAAGGCTGTTTCCGAGCTAACAGAAAAGTTCTATGACTTTTTACTCTCACAGACATGTAAATGTCAAGTGAAGATTTTTCAACAATTATTATTAATATATTTGATATATATATCTCAAAACTGTAAAATAAAACAAAATAAAACAACACAGGCTCTTTTTTTCCTGCTTTTGCTTTTTATCAGCAGTTTCAGAATCATCAAGAGAACCTGCTTTTGTTTTGTTTTACCTGCTTTGCTAACGAAGAAGTGGTATTGCTAGAAGATTCTGGGCCAGGTGTGATGTGGAGTACAGAGCAGAGCAGGGGGCTGATGTGGCACCGGTCGCAAGGGCCGGTTTCTCACTGGGGTTCGGGAGCTCCCCAGTTTGCTAGGAGGGGCTGTGCTGCCTAGGAGGGCCCTGCCAAGGTCTCCCAGCAGCCAGGCAGGGTTGTTTGCTGCTCCTGCAATACTGTCGGGGCCGCTTTGCTGTGTCAGTAGGTTTTGGGGCTGCCAGGGCTGTGGTCTGTCAAGGAGTCCTGCTGGGCAGGGACGAGCATGAGGCGTTTCACGTGCACAGGGGCCAGGGCCCAGGGCACCCAGGCAGCCCTGGGGAGAGGAGCTCCCTCCGGGCAGACCCAGCTGGTAACACGAGACGACAGGTGGGAGAAGCAGAAGACAGCTCAAGGGCACAGTTTAGACCATGGCCAAGCACTAAAGCATAATATAAATACTCTACAGCTATATATAGATCTATAGACATACCTAGATATAGCTAGATATAGTCATACATACATGTATAGATACATTATCAAAAATAATACTGCTTTAGGTGACAATGCAATACAATCGCCTTTCACTCTAGCTTTTCCATTTGGGAAGGTGACAAAGCCACAGCCAGTTTTGGTGCCAAATAATGAATAAATGTTTCCACCTACAATCATCTGGAAGGGATGGGAGACCTGAGCCAGGTAGGCAGCCTTTGCTCACAGAAACTGCTTCTGCTGCGAGGCCTCCAGCGAGCTCGGTGCAAAGGGCCTCTCTTGGGCCAGACTCTCTAGTGTTCCCTGCAGTTTGTCAGAGCTGAGGACTGAAAGAAGAGTCGCTGCTTATTTCAGTCTGGGCTGCCTGCAGTCTGTCAGTGTGACAGGATGCACGAGGCTACTTGAATTTAGCAAGTCTGCCTTGCCAAAGTTGGTCCCTAACTTTGAACATTTTTGTCTTTTTGCTAATGTTCAACTACTTTTCCTTTTCCTCTATTTCTTTCTTTTTTTTTTCCCATTCACAAAAGGATTTCAAGGACTTGTCCTTTTTCTGTTCAGGTGCCTCAAATTTCAATCTATTTCTCTCTGTGGGTAGACTTTGGCATGGGAAGGTGCTGAATTCTTAGCACTGTAAAGTAGCTTCCAAACAGCTTGAGTTGAGTCTGCTTTAATAAAAACAAAGGGCTTTAAGCACTTGGGACATAAATAATTTCTCTTCTGTGCTACTGAAATGCTGCTTTCTAAGTATGTTCAACAACATAATAGAAATAATTCTCTAGTCACCCATAGAGCATTCAAGGCCTGACTACCTAATGTAAAAAAGCAACATCATGAAAACTTTGAGAGTATCAAAAAGAAGCAAGGGAAGACCACAGGTCATTTCAGTCATTCCCTGTCCATTTAATCCCTGCAATTCCAATATTATCTTTAATACTAAGGAACAGTGGTAAACATAAGATTCAGAATAATCATCCTAAAGACAAAATAAATTAATCATTGACCTCTGTTGCAATAATGGGCATTGCACACATACACATGCACACACACAAATAGAGTTCAATTTACTCAAGTGTTCCATGTTCTTTCTATCTCCTATTAAGCTCTGAAGCAGAATTTTCTTAATAAAAATGACTAATGTATGTCAGTTGTTCCAAATTACCCATTTGCATGTGCTCACTAGAGCCCATGTAGCCCATCATGTACAATATCACCAGCTTCTAATGCTGTTTTTAAGCGAGACAAACTTAGGGTTCTTTATTTACTCAGAAAGGAAACATCCCTTAAATGCAGATATGCAAATCTGGCAGAATATTTCCAGTAGGCACATAACTAGTCAATTTTTCTGTTTGTGCTCTGTTATATTCGAAATACAATAACACTTTCATTGTCTGTAAAGATTGCTTGGTTAGTCAGGGATCAATGCAAGGAATTTCCAAAGGCAGTTGCCAGTCTGGAGAGCAACTGAGCAGGAATTACTTTGAGAAGAGTCTCAGCTGTTTCATAATGTAAAGGACAAGAAGAAGAATATAAAATCATCCCTGATAAGAGATTACATACAGTTTGCATGGCTGGTTATCAATGAAAAAGCCAAGTGACTCCAAATTATGTGTCTGTCCCCCCAGCAGGGCACAGAGAGTGAGACTGCCCAGCCTCCTGCCCTGCACGTGGGTGGAGAGGGATGAGTGGACTCCCTTCCAGCCCTTTCCTAGCTCTTTTTAAATGCATAACTACTGGTGTAACCAGAGATGCAGTTACAATGAAAAAGCTGGGTAGAAGTCATTCCCACGTTGTTATATAACTGCCATTCATTTTGCTATGAATTAATAAATAATTATTTATTTGAAAAGACAGGTTGATTGATGGACTGCATCAGCAACACAGGTACTCCAGGAAGGTACTGAACAGCTACTGAGCATTTGCCTAGGCCATTTGTCTAGGCCTTTTCAATTAAACTGCACCCACTAAAATAAATTGAGCATTTTGCAGCAAGAAAGTGGAGTTCTTGTGTCTAAGGGGTGGTAGTTGGGTGAGCTGGGGAGCTGGGCCTGTCTGCCGTGGGGCAGCTGGAGTGGAAGGTGAAGTTGCCCTGTAGGAAGAGATGTTCAAAGGGAAGTGGTTCTGCCCTAAAGCCCAAGACTAGTGAAGCCTGGGCTGCTGGATGGTTCTTTCTTTGTCATTATTGCTCTGTCATGTAACAATGCTTTTCTACAATTATTTTCATGACTATTGCACATGTCCCATAGTCAAAAAAAATCAATTTAAAGATGCCATTTTGTTTTATAATGACATCTTCCATCCCAGATTATCCATCATAGCAACTGCAAAAACCAACTAACCAAAAAAGTGCAAAACAACAAACAAACAAAATGAATCATCACCACAAACACAACTACTGTCCAATACTGCAAATGGCCACAGCCACAGCGTGCCTGCCACGGCTTTAAAAGCTGCACAGCTAGTGCTTCCAGAGGAAGAGCTCTGCTTCACTTGTATGACACCAATGCGCTCAGCTGACATAACTAGCCCCAGCTCCATTAGACCCAGTAGACCAGTTTCTTTTCATTCCATTTTACGACCTGGCTTTTATTATTACTCACATCTATTGTTCTTTCACTGATCAGATCCACAACATTAGCTATGCTAAAGAGAAGAACCTCAGCAAACTACTTATGCTTGCTAGACATGCTTGATTTAGGATCTAATCGTAGTATGGGAAAGTGCTAACTCAGAAAAAAAACCTAAATATTCTCCTATTTCTGAATATGGTGTCACAATTTGCTGGCCTGCAGCAAAGTTCGGGCCAGAGATGGGTTTGCTGACAGTTCACACTCAGGCAGAATCAATACTGGGCTGGAATCTGGAATAATGTTTTTATAGCACTTTTTTATATCACAGGCATCATTTGCTCCCTGCCACAAAGTGCTCAGGGGAAAGTTCTGGATACATGACAAAAATAATTTTTATGTTTGTGTTCAAATTTCCCTAGCTCTATGTTTGTTTCATTTTTTGCTACAAACTCTCTAGGCCAAAATTCCTTCTGCGCCATGAGTAAGTTCAGACTCAGTCCACCTTGAACAGCTCCCTTAAGCTACAGGCATGATTGGCTGAAATAAAGAAGTCTTACTTAAAAGATATTTGGTATCCAAGTTAGGACTGGCTTCTCTCCAGATCCCCAGGGATTCATTTTGCCTTCACAATGAGCAAAAAATACACTCTGCTCTCCTAGTCTACCTTAAAGTAGTTTACTGGACTAACTCCTCCTCCACATTAAGAAGCACCTTGAAAATATGGTGCAGAATGATAAGTGTTCATTCTTACAAAACAAACAGTACAGTTAACCAAGCACAAGGGATACAACTCTTTTTTTTTTTTTTAAATGAAGACTTTGCTTATCAAATCACTTTTTTTTTATATTTATGCATGGATGCTTTGTATCCAGTCTCCCCTCAGAAGCATGTCTTTATGCTATCCTCTGATGGTTTCCCTACCTCTAAACCTGTGGCTGCAAAGGCCATTTACATAAATATACACATCCATTTATATACATATATTATAAATAAAAGGCTTGCATCCTCTGCTAGGATTTTAAATTACGTTGGTTACTTCTAAATCTACCACACCAAGTAGACAGCATTTTGCCCTGTGCTGGGTAGGCAGTTACACTGCACAATGTGAAAGCAAACTAGAGAAAAGCACCAGATGAATGGTAGGTACCGTGTCGGTCTGGCAAAACAAGCGTGACGGAAGAGAAAGGAAAAATGTTCATAGTGGGAGCCATTTCCTGTACTGTACCAACTTGGAAATACATTCTTGTTCCTGAAGCACTTGTTTTTCAAAATCTTTTTTTCTTTTGTTCAAAATGAGTCCTTTCCCAGGGGAGATGGGATCACATTTTCTGAATTTCAATTCAAAGCTGGCTTAGAAATTTAAACGTTTACAAAATGGGATCAGGGGATAATTCAGCCTGAAAGGGGCCTCAGGAGGTTTCTAGTCCAACCTCCTGCTCAAGGCAGGGTTGGCTATGAGGCCAGACCATGTTCAGGACTTTATCCAGTCACATGTTGAAAACCTCCAAGGATGCAGACTGCACAACAAGTGCTAAACTGAACATGAGTATTTGAGCTGAACATGACAGAAAACTAAATAAAAGCAGTCCAAACTTGACTATTTTCACCCCATATCTCTCTCACAAACACCCCTCCCTAGTCATAAAATGGCAAGTTTAAGACAACTCTGCAAAATAAACAAAATGGACAACAGAAAGTCATCTAGGACCAGACTTCAACTCCACTGAACCCATTGAGAAGTTGTTCTTATTGTGTGCTTACCTCCTTTAGGAGAAATGCTTCATTAAATGGCATTGATGAAAGAACGTGCCTGGTTTGATCCATAAGGGTTCTGCATGCACAGCTCTTGCCAGGGATGGAGCAAGTCTGGACGCTAAGTTCAGGCGAGGGATGTATCCAACATGCAAAGCTTTGGTCTGTGTCCTGTGAATAGTCTCAGTCATGGAAAATATTTACCAAAAATCACATCTATCACAAATATTAAAGCTTAGGTGGAGGGTATCTGTGTCCCATCCCCAAATTATATTTATTAACAAAAGGATTGATTCTTCCCTTTCTTTCTGGAAGCCAAGAGTAACTCTACTAAAAACAATCTGGTAAAAATAACGTTAGACATGAGTCACACCTGAAGTCATTAATGTTACTATTCTTCAGAATTTCTGCATTTCAGTTTGGGAAATTAGGGAAGACAACATGAAAATGAAACAGAGAAAGGAAAACCGATAATCCAAATATAGATATTTATAAGCAGGCACACTACATTCAATATTCATCTTTTCACCAGGTTCTCATATTATGCAGTTTTAGAGAAGGCACCATACAATACATAATTAAAAAAGACTTTATCAAGGGTGAGTTAAAGTGTGATACAGATTCTTTCATAGATTTTCATAGCCCTTTTGTAGGAATTAATAATTCACATGTTTTATGCTTTTATTTTTTAAATCACAGAATGCACAAGTCAAAAATCAGGAACAACATTTTTCAGGTTTTGAACTTTAGATCTGTATTTCACCAGGAGCCTAACAAGAAAGAAAAAAAGAAGATATTTCAATTATAACAAGCAAAAGTCTTCTTATCCTAATCAAAATATAAATACTGCAACGGGATTTCATTCAACTTTGCTCCTTTTAGCACAATATATCAGGCCAAGTTTTCAAAATGAGTTTAAAGACAAATTATAAACAATCCCTGGTGCTGGGGGAGGATATTTGGATATTATCAACAAAATTAAGGAATTCAGCAGCATGGTAGTGGACACCGCAAGGGGAAATTAGAAGTCTTGAGCAGCTGCAGTTGCACTCTGGTTGTTAGTAGTTTTTTGATAAGAACATTGTGTTGTATTATGTATCCACATACAATCTTCTTGTCAATAACATCTAAGTAATCAAAAACATGAATCTTGGGTTGATGATATTTTCATAGCCACATACTTTCTTCCTGTCAATGTAGTTTAAAGGCAAGGAGTGAGGAAAGTTCAGCTGTTGTGGCATCTGTCCTCATCTCATAGGATAGACAGGAGGGTCTCATAGAGTTTACTTCGGGTCATGCAACACATCTGGGCAAAATGACACTAACTCTGGCAATCCCAGCCACCATAATGGCAAAGCAGCAGCAACGGCAAGCAGGTGGCTACATACTGTCATATGTATTTGTTTAGCTGGCATTGCCTCCTTTGTGTCACCGGTGATTTGGAACTCGATATCCAACATCTTCGGAGTAGTCATCACTTCTGTTCTTGCAATATGCTTAGCCTTCATTTTCTTTTCCACCCAAACCACAGTGAGATTCTGATACATAGTGTTACAAACATCAAATCTGCAGGTGTTTTTGTGTGCATGTATCTGTCCAAATATCTCTTAAAACAGTTGATGGCATATTGGCATATTTTATAATTTCAGCCTTCAAGATATCCCTTCATTTGCAAAACCATCTAAACCAGTTGGAGATACTGTATCTGCAATTGGGCTAGGACTTATGTCCTTTCCTAAATGAACTTGAGCTTCTTTGGCATATTGACTGTGGGAGTAAGAGACTGGATCAATATAGGACTGGGTATCATCGGACTCAACATATCTGTAATCCTGCTGATGATTTTCAGGTAGTTCTTCCGGTACAGCCTGCATTAACCAAGGAGTTTCAGAGAGCTGAGATGGTGATTTCAGTGCTGCTACAGAAGAAGCTTGTAAAGGCATCACTCTAGGGTAGGAGGCATATGGAGAATTTATAATTTCTGAAGAGGGGCTTTGGTATAAGTTTCCTTCTGAGGAAGGGACTGAAACTTGGATGTATTTGCCAGTTTCTGGATCATAAAATGTCTTTAAATTAACTTCAGCTGGTAAATCAACTACAAAGTATTGGCCAGAGTCAGGGTCTTGGAGGAGTTTACGCTGAGTTGAAGAAGGTGAAGGGCTTACGATGGAGGCACCACTGAGTCTTCTCATACCAGTTCCTGTAGGAGTAAGAGTTGAGTGAAGGGCAGAGGGGACAGGAGAATCTCCCATGGGTTGAGGCATCTGTGCAGACTGAGATAGTTTTCTCCCAAGAGCAGCTGTAGGCTCTGTCAGATATATTTTCTGTTGCTCTTCTATTTTCTTTCTCCTGCTTGCCAGCTTCTTGGCTCGCCGCAGAGCCTTTTCTGTTTTCGGTGGCACCGCAGGAGGCTTGCCCGCTGCTCTCTCCCCAGGGACCCTGAGCTCCAGTCTCTCAGCCATCCCTGCAAAATCAGAAGGCAGATTCCCCTGTTCTGAATCAAGCGTCTCTTCAGCAGGTATGTCAGCTTGGCTCTCTACTGCCATGTTTAGCAAGGCAGGGTTCGTACTGTCTTCTGCCTTTCTGAGGGCAGAAATTGTTGGTTTCTCTGATGAGGAGCAGGTAAGAAGAGAGTGTACTGTGCTGCCTGACCTGGGGCTTGCTACAGCAGAATATGCAAGGTTCTCTAACAAAACTGGGGTGCCTTCTGTGGCTAGGGTGTCCTCTGAAGCTTCATGGGATACAGGAGAATATGTGTAGTCCTCTGACACAGAACCTGCCACAGGGGAACTTGTTTCCCTAGTGATTATCTTCTTCGCACAAGAGCCACCTCTGCGATTAGATAAAAGATGATTCTTGAAGTAATTACTCTTTCCTTCTGCAGGGTAGCTTGGATTGTTTAGTACTTGGTCATCTTCAAGATCTAAATCTGGCTGTGTTAACTCATGCCTTTCCTTCTCAAGCTTAGGTTTCTCTTCATTTCTGCAAATGCTCTCCTCATTCTTCTTTCCAGCTTGATCCAACAAAGCACAAGTCTCTTCATCTTCTGGCATGTGCTTCTCTAATGAAAAGCCCTCCTCATCTTCTTGAAGAGTGGGGTCCTGTGTTGCTGAAGGAAATCCAGGCTCACGGTCATCTATCTTTCTGTTAACTGCTTCTTCTGTCACGTTCTGTTGCCCTCTGGGCCTTGGTGACAACCAATCTAATTCGGGGACATGCAGGACGTCTGGGCACTGCTTTTTCCTTACTGTGAGCACAAATCTACTCCTCATTTCCTTATAACTGCTGCTCATTGTATCATCAAAGGAAAAGGACCTGATCAGGGGCAGTTTGACAGTCCTTATTACTGGAGGTGACTTGAATGTGTTATCTTTAATCATAAACATACTGGGTTTTGATGAGCTTGAAGATGATGGTGTTTGTGGCTCCTCGGACCTGAAGGCAGATGTGTCCTTTATACTGTCCGAAGCAGAATCCACACTGTTGGCATCTTCCTTTTTCTCTTTCCTCATTTTCTCTTTCATCAGGCTCCCCTGTTCATTCCCAGTAACCTTACTCCCATTCCTCTCTGCTGAACTAGTATCAGAACTGATACAAGCATAATATTGCAGCGTATCTTCCTCAACCTCTTTCTCTCTCTCCTTGGGGCTTTTCTTACTCTCTGCACTCACTTCACTCTTATTCCTTTGGCTTTCTTCAAGACATGCCTTTGGCATCAGTGGAAGCTCCTCCTGAAAGGGTTGCTCTACTGTAGACACAAAAGACTGCTCAGAAGAACTGGTGCTTCTCTTGCCTTTTATTTCCTTGCCAGTTATGAGCAAACCTGCTTGGTTCTCATGGTCAGGCACATCCTCTGCTGGTGAAAGCTGATTTGGGAGTACTTTGAAGGCAACATTTTCATTCTGCTTGTCACCCTGTTTCTTATTTTCCTCACCTCGAAAACTGGGATTTTGCACTGGCTGCCCAGCTGTTGTATCCGCAATGTCTCTACTGTATGGTTTCAGTGTTGGATAGTACAGACTTTTTCTTGAATCAAGTTCTTTTGATTGATGTCTGAATGAGGAGACGTTTTCATTACCTCTAGCATTTTTAACAAGATCTTCATGTTTTGAATCCTCTTGCTGCATATTGTCTTGGGTTTGGTAAAATAAAGGAGCTACTGTTGTCTGGGGTGAACTCAAAGTCAGATAACTATCCACAAAGGATCCAGTTAAATCTGCTTTATTGTCTGTTTCTTGAACATTGTCAGATAATACAGAAGTTACGTCACTTGCTTCATCCTTTTCTGCAACCTTGTTGTTACTGTCTTCTTGCAAAGTTGCCAGTGAGTCATTCAGTTTTACACTCTCCTGTGCTTCCTGACTTTCCTTAGTCTTATTTCTATCCTCCAAGGCCCTTAACAGAGGAGAAGGAGTATAAATCCTTTTAACACGTTTGCGGACATCCTTCAAGTTGAATAATAAACTTGTTGCTTTAGATTTGTAACTATCCCGAGACTGATAATCACCAAACCCACTCTCCTCGTGTTCTCTCCCTGCCACACTCTCAGTGGGAGGAGGTGTCAGCATGATCAGCTCACTTTCCATGGAGTCTACCTCTTGTTTTGGCGGGATGATGGGGGTTAAGAGTTCAGTGATGTTGAAAGAGGGACTATTCGATCCTGGGGAGTTTACCTGTTTAGTCCAAGGAGTTGTGTCCAGGAAAGGTTCAGCCACAGCGGCCTTTTCAGACAGCGAGCATGCCTTGCCGTTGGGCATCAATGTCTCTTTTGAAGTCTGTCTCTTCTCTGCTGCATCTTTTGTAATCTTCTGTCTCCTCCATGGTGGACAGGCACTATCTAGCTGGGGACTGAGGGCTTTCTCCTTGGCCACTGTGGCTGGGGGTCCTGGGGCAAGCAGGGCAGGTGCCTGGGAAGGGGGTGAGAGAGAAGCGGTCCTGTAGGACACAGAGCGGGGGGAGACAGAGGCCTGGGGCTCAACAGCAGGGACAGTCAGGGCTGGAGGCACAAGTGGGGCTTCAGGGGCTGGAGGTTTTGGAGGAGGGCCCTGGTGTGTGTGGATCCTAGAGGGGGCTGGAGGAGGAAGAATAGCACGAAATTCAGTTCCTGATGGGACTGGGAGAGAGTCCTGAGGTACATACACAGTAGGAAGGGGGACACTGAAAGCAGTTTCTGGTGGTGGTGGCTCAATTTGAAAGTCTTTCTCCTGCTTTCTAGCAACAGTGGTTTTGACAGGTGGTAATTTATGCTCACGTGTGCTGGATCCTTTAATAAATGGCGCTTCTTCAAGGTATACAAGCCCTTTTTCAGTTTTTTCATCAACAATTTCCTCCTTTTCAGTCAGTTTTTTATGATGGGCATTCCATGATTCAAAAGCACTGTTCTCACTGTGAAGAAAATTACCTTTTTTTGTTGGCTCGTTAACTTTAACACTTCTGTTTTTGACAGCATTTTTAGAAAAACGGGAGAAATTTGACTTGGCTACTTTTGACATCTCAATGAGCACAGGATAATAACTATCAGGACCACAATAACTCTGATCTGTTTTATTAAGTCTTTTCTGTGGCTCATTTTTGCCACTGAGATAGTGGCTATCTTGACAAGCATCAGAAAATCCAGAGAGCTCCTTCTGGATGCTTAAAAGGGCTGTGTCACCCCAGCAAGCCATATCATTTCCATGATTTACTTTATACTTTTGAAAACTATTTTTAATGGGCTGCTTACTGGCTACCAGGGAACTTCCTGGCCCTTGGTTTTCAGTCTTATCAAATGTCTTAATCAGAGAAGACACTTTTGAAACATGTTTATTGTTTCTTGGCCCAGGGGCTGGCAAATTCAGCCTTCTCCTTTCTGTGCCGAGAGTGCTAATTTTAGCAGTCTTTTTCTCCTCCTGAGTACATTTTGGTAACTGTTGGAATGTCGAAGCCCATACTGTTGGTTCATTGTTCCTTGCTGTTAGCTTGTTGCAGACATTGCTCTTCTTGATGGCATGGTTTAATGCCCCTGGGTGAAATTTAGCAGAGAACTGGTGAGTGAAGCCAGGTGAAATGGCAAGATCTGGTTCATTATAAGAGTCTTCAAGTTCTGCCACACACAAACTTTTGAAAGATCGGGCTGTGAGGCTGCTCACCTCTCTGTCTGTGTCGTCCAGAAGACTCCCAATGCTTGAGGAGTCACTGTGTCCTTCTGTATGTTTCTTATTTCCCTGCATTGTTCATGTGAGTCATGAATGAATCTAAAAGGTTATTTTCAGGTATCAAATCGGCAGATGACTCTGTTGGGTGGTTCTAGCTGTTCGTGATTCACATCAAGAGATTCCTCCAGACAGTGCAACTACGCGTTGATTCATCTGATGGAATAGCTGAAGGAAACTTTCTTTTCTGAAAAGACAAAAATCACAATCATTTTTCTACATCAACCCTTCTAGACAAAGAGCACTTTCTAGATATATCAGTTGTTAACTAATTTGATCCTACATGCATTTTGAACAAAATACTAACAACACAATGAACAACACAAAAAAAGTTGTTATTTCAGTCAGTTCAAGTTGTTATCAGTAGATGGTTCAGTTACTGCAAAGTGCCATTGAAAAAGTGGTCTCACCTCATTTTCTTTATTTGGACTCTTAAACAAGGATTTAAGAGCCAAATTTCAAATGCTTCTGTTTATATACCTCCAACCATAAACACTTGCAAGTGCTGTGGATTTGTTTGGCTAGGAAGGTTAGCCATTGTTGGCCAGGGAGAACTAGCTGCAATGGAAAGGAAGCAAACTGATTTAAAAAAAAAGAGGATATTGCCAAGCACACTACATCCTACTGTTTGAAATGAAGGAAAAGATGGCAAAATCTATTGGCAACAAATCATAACTATAAATAAAGGACTATGTGAAAATTCAAGTTGCTAAAGAAGATTCTGTCCTCACTATTCTGCTAGGTCATAGCTGTAGGAAGTGAAGTCCGTCACGATGAACTGCTTGTCTCAGGCTGGAACTTGGCTTTGACAATTACCCTAATCAGGACTCCTGCTTGAGAGAGCAGACTGGCCCCACAGGTAAGGTGGTCTACTATGCATTAACTTCTACCAGGAAAAACAATTTTCAGCCATCTGGTTACGGTTGGGTTGGTATATTGAAACTGAAGAAGCTGCTAACATCAGCTTAGCCAGCAGAAGGCAGAAGTGCCTCGGGGACTCTAGCAGACCCACTAAAGGATCATTTGGTTTCAGTTCCAGAAAAGATGAGAGCAAAAGGCACCACATTCAACACAATTATAAAATATTACAGCCATCCATTAATCTCTGGCTATGAAGCAAAGGCAGAGCTCATGGCACTGCAGTTTATGTCTATCTTTGCATCAGTCTGAACAAAGGCTGTGAGGTCTTGGATGGATGAAGTCTTTACAAGCAAAGTAAACCCTTCAGCTCTACTTCAAATGTATACTCTACAACTTCTTCATGTTTACTCTGTAAAATATTTAGATGCTTATTCTGGCACTCAAAAGCCTGAAGTATAGTGAGACATAGTTTAAAAGGGTATTAAAAAGCCTGCTAAAACCAACTGCATAATTAGTCTGATCTGTATCTTGATTTCCTAGTAGACTTGCACCATTAACTTCTGCTGTGCCCAAACTCCAGAATTTACATCTACAGCAAGTGAATTGGTCCCACCAAGAGCTTGGATCCACCCTAGGGCTAGTGAGATCTAGATCCAGATTTCAGCCCCTTCAGCGACCAGATCTATGATTCTACTTTGTTTTGTCTCAGCAAGACTCTTGAAATGGGCATGATTTTTCCCCACGATGACTCAGCGCTGGCCTAAGTATGAAATATCAGGAATTGAGCTTACTTAGC
Source organism: Nothura maculosa (assembly GCA_032353885.1). Lineage (NCBI taxonomy): Eukaryota > Metazoa > Chordata > Aves > Tinamiformes > Tinamidae > Nothura > Nothura maculosa. The sequence goes on along the minus strand of JAUBOD010000059.1, from coordinate 607,789 downwards.
TGAGTTATTCAGACAGTTCTTTCCACAAATGAAAACACTTCTGACCTTCCTTTTCTATTTAAAAACCCAATCAACTTATTTTTAGATTCAAGTTATAATAGTGAATCTTAATTCTGTCCTTACAGCCATATAAATCCAATGACTTTTACAGATTTATACCTGAAATAAGACAAATCTAATAGAGTTTCTCTATTTTACTTTGCATGGACATTTTTGAAGAACTCATATCCATTACGCTCATACATACACTCTGAATATAATGCAGCAAGGAAAAAGAAAAAAAAAAGAGAATATAAGTGAAAGTCCATAATAATCTTGATGATATTCTTAACTTCTATATAAGTAGATAGCAGCAGTGCATACCTGCCATGTAATCTTGCTTATCTTCTTTAGAACTTCTCCTCATACTTGTATTTTGCTTCATTGCTAGCCATCTTTATGGAGGAGGTAAAAATAGTCCAATGATGTAGACTTGACTGAAGTAGTGACCTGGGATGCTTCCAATCTTCAGCATTTTTGACCTGAAGTGAGCTCTGCAATTTGAAGACAATGGCATTGGTTTGTATGAGCTGAATACTGACTCATGCTGTCAACTCATTTTAGAAGTGATTTACAGTATTTCTCACCAACAGACACAGGTATCCAGCATAGAGTGATAATAACCAGCTGATTTGAAGGTTTGGTGGCCTGCGGTGAGGTTTCTAGCAGAGCAGTGTCACAACACCTCAGCACTTTGCAGTAGTCCCAGCAGAGACTAATGGCTCAGCAATGATCCCTTAGCAGCCTTCCCACCCAAACGGCAGGTGGAATCTCTAGGGGCTTTGCTGCATGACTTCTTCCCATCTCCCTGCCATGGTGCCCTTCTAGCAGGACCACAAAGAGAAATGTATGCTTTCCTTTCAGCTGCATAGTACTTCCCACTCTCAGCAAAGAGAGAGAGATGTCAATATGCTGGACTGTTAGCTGAACTGGCTCAAAAAGATAATCTTTTTTTTACTGTCTCTATTATCAAGGAGAGGAAGGAAGAATATAGGATGGCAATGGGCAATAGAAAAAAGAATTTTTTAATCAAAGAATCAGAGTCAGAAGACATTGAAAATAAGCTCTGCTGCCTTTCCGCTGTGAAGAATCCCAAGGATTTCAGGCTAGTTTATTGTGTCTTGGACACACCAGATCTATTTCCTGGAGCAGACATACCTTGTACTGAGACAACATTAACAGAATGTAGTAACAGATTCAGTAGATTTTCCTGGACCAAGAGGCTCCTCTGAGAAAACTTATTATTATCCTGCAGTATCCAGAGCACAGTGGCAAAAGAAGCAACAAAGGTTCGCCAAATGTGATGGTCTCCTACACCTCATCTGGGGACAGATGCGTGTTAGCAAGCTGGTTGTGAATGCTAGTCTAGAGAAAACACGTTTCACTCTGGGCTTTTCTTGTGGTCTTTTTAAGCTTTCTGACTAAAAGAACAGAAACAAAGCAACCAGGAAAAACTCGATCACTGGTTACAGTCAGGTTGCACCTAGGAAGTACATAAAAAGGGCATCCTCACCGCAGGGAGTTGTTCTTAGATTTCTCCTTGCTTGGAGAATAAATTAAGATTTCAACACTTCTATAGTACTCTTAACTGTGCAAAGTCAACTCTGTCACGGGAGACTGTGCTTATTATATATTGGCTCGCTCATCAGCAGAGCTGTTGACTAAATTCCAACAGCACAATGCTTATCACTATTTATTGGTGATGATGCCTCAACCAGGAGGTGGCTTGGCTTTCAAATTGCATGGACAGAAGTCTGAAAAAACATGTTGTCCCTTGTAAACTGAGAACTTTCACTGAAAAGTGAGTAGGATAACAATAAGCATGGAGGTCATGATGTAATCTCAGCAATTATTTTCCTAGATGGAGTCACAATTACAAAAACAGCCCAGCATAACTCATTAAAGAAGAATAGTGACAGTCACTGTCTCTGGAATCCCTAAGATCCTTGTCTCGCCTGGCCATAATACTTACACTTTCACAGTGTAATGTTTCAAGCTGGAAAAGCCGTTATCTGTACAGGAACAAATCAAGAGTGAGGAAAACAGCAGCACTTTACTAATTTTCCCATGCCTACTCCAGGCACGATGGCAGCCTCTGAACTGCTGGGCAAAAAAGCTGTTCATAACTAGATGATAGAAAAGTCATATTTCCCTATTCTCTTTTGAATGAAGAAGCAAGATACACTGTTCAAGCTTAGCTCAGGATTCAACTAGTTCTACAGTGCAGGGAAAACAAATTTATTCTGCTTTCCAGATAGACAAAAGCAAGACAGCATTTGGAACTGCTTGAGAAACGCTGAGAAAAGCAAGGTGTTTGGGATAGATCTGAGCTGAGCTCCTGCAAAAGCTTGCATGAATGTATGAGTTACAAGGAGCTTAATCTGAACACAGTCTCCCTTCCCTTTAAAGCAGGATTTTTTTTTCAGTAGCTCTCTTAAGTGCCTAGCAAGTTGTGATGTGGAGCTTAGGTTACATAGACTATTTCTGGCCTGGCACAGACTGAATGTCAACTTTTTTCACTAGATGAGAGCTACACAAACCAGCAAACTCGGCTGGAGCGTGTGACATCACTGCTGCTGCAATATATAAAAGGCTGGTTGGTTCCTCCACCTCCCTTGGGTTGGTATTTGGCTGAAATGTCCCATGAGACATCACACTGGCATTCTGGCAACACCTCTGGGAATTGCATTGCAGTTTCAAGTCAATAGCACTGCATTTCCCTTGAGGATGGGGGAAGGGGGACTTTTTTTTTTAGTCTTTGTGAGCTAGTTTCTCCATGTGATGCTCACTACATGGCATTCTTCTGCAAGGAAGCCCAGAACCAGGAACCCTGTGGTGATTGCCGGTTGAGCTTTGCTTAGCAGTGTGCTTTACTCACTCCCCACATTACTATGGGTTTGGGCTTTCAGGGGCAAGGCATAAATAATGTTTCTCATTCCAGGAAATAAGAAAATCCCTAATAAAGTGTTGATTTTTGCACACACATGTGCTTTTCCACAACACACATAAGCATGTTCATTACAAAGAGACTTGTTTGAGGTAGAGCCGTTGCACTTGCACATCTGCACGCTGGGCTGCTTGGCCTGCAAGGAGTGTATGGGCTGGTCATCCTGCACACCATCAGAGCTCAACACTACCTCTCGTGCACACCTCAAGGCACAGGGATGCAGGGGAGGACAAGAACGCCCTCACCATTTGCAGAGGGCAACAGCTGTGCTCCAGACTACTTCCTTGAATTGTGAAGACAAGTAATTCCTGGATTAAGATGATGGTACAGGGAAACCTGTTAGCACAAGTCTTCATTTTCCTCATCTAACAGTATCACTTTCATCTACACTTTGTAGCCATAATAGACAGCCAAAGTCAGTTATCTCTTTGGGTGAAGATGAACCATTTCCCTCAAGTACCAATCCCTGTTTCAGCAGGTGGAGGATGAAGAACTGAGCCTGCTCAGCTTAGAGTAAAGATCCCAAATGTCGATAGACCAAAATAGAATGAGGTGAGTTTGTCTACTCTAACATTAGACCTTTGCCTACTGCATGAGGTAGCAAGCAACCATGAGTCCAGTCCCCAGCCAGCATATTGGGGTCTATTCCCTTTGAGAATTTGGTCCAGCAATTGTGTCTTGGACAACTTGTCCTGGGCCAGAGAAGAGGAGAGACTGTTCTTGACTTTGAGCCAAATTCTGTTCTCAGTTACACTGGTATAAATCTAGAACCATTTTATTGACGTCAGCAGAATAACTGAGAACAGAATTGGTGACTTAAAATACATTTACTTCCTAAGCCAACATTGATGCTTTATCCAGGCTACATAAGTAATTGTAACCATAGTGAAGTAAAATCCAACATCTCTGCAGAGCCAAATCTCATAATCATGTGGCACTGGGACGAAAATGCAAAGGAAATGGATCTGGAATCCATAAAGCATTGCTATGCCATCAAATTCCACTCCCTAGACAATTCTGATTTTCTAGCCTGTAGCACTCACCACTGAAAATGGTAATGATAAAATTAGATAAAATAATTTTATTATTTTCTACAATTGTCTACTACTGTCACTAGGCTATCTAGCCCCAAGAGCTGGGTGGTACATATGCATAGTCACAGTCTGGACTGGTAGGACTGGCCAGAAATTCTGAATTGTCATTCTGTAGACACCATCACCATTTAGAACTAGGTTTGTGTGAGTGTGTGCATGATGGAATGATGGAAAGATGTTTTGATTGTAATTTTGGAAAGTTCACATGGAAAAAAATTTCATGAGAAATTCAATTCAGTAAACTTTTTCCTGAAGTAATCTTGCTCTGAATTTCAAAAATTTCATTGAGACTTTTACGCAATTTATTTTCATTTTAGTTTTTTTTTACTACTTTGAGATTAAGTTCATAAAAAGCAGTGCAAAATAAATATCATAATATTTAAAATAGTCTCTAACTATCTTAAAAAGCACATGCTATTTAATCTAACTTTTAATTTTATTTTCTATGTCAAACAATACTTTGGTATTGCAACAGAGTGTGAGGTTGTTTTAAAATTTCATAAGTAAATATGCCAAATGATATTAAAAA
>JAUBOD010000059.1:588004-603080 GCA_032353885.1 Nothura maculosa | reverse complement strand
TCTGTGGCTCAGCCTCAAAACTCAAGGAAGGTCAGTGCAGGTAGATGAGCACCTACTTTATGACTGTGTGTTATGCATCCTGTTCTGTGTCTTTCTCTAAAAGGATCTGAAGCTCTTCCAGGCCCCAGCTGGAATGCTTACCTCTTCAGATCACAAAGCTTCAAGCAGTGGAAGATGAAGACCTCACGTGAGGAAAAGTGGAAGGGAGAGAGACTGTTTGTGACAGCTATGGAGAATCATGGTCAGCCTCTCTACCTTTCCCTTTCTGGTTCAATGGCAAAGACCCAATAGTTATTTCTAGCTGCTCTCCCAACTGCCTTTCCCAATGCCCTCCAAACGCCCCATCCTGCCAAGAAGCCTGTCAAGTCTGCAAGATGATGATGTCTCTCAGGAACGGTTGTATCTAGACTAAGGCTTTCTTGCAACTCCTGTTTACCCCTTCCATTATCCTAGCCCTTCCTACTCCCTTTGAAGAGTCAGTGACATGGAAAATGGATGGAGCAAGTTAAAGGCATATAAAGAGCATTACTGGCAGAGGGCAGATGCAGCACAAGAGAAACAGTAAAAATCTGAGAATCATGGGGCAAAGCCTTAAGTCAGCACAGACAAGTGACATTTAAGCAACTGAACCCAAACACTGCATTTCTTGGCATTAAATAACTGACTGGAAAAGGCCACCATCTGTATCTAGGTCAGTCATTATATACTGAGATATTTATACAGCTCCCCACTAGTATGGTACACGAACAACTCATGGCTATTTCTGCTTACAAACTCTCCTGCTACAAGCAGGATTTGTCTCATTTACAGATGGGTAGTTAAGGCCCAGCAACAACTGACTGACTTGATCAAACAAGGCATCTGTGGCAGTACCAATGCCTTCCAAATCCCACAAAATAGCTTAACTTTTGGCAGCCAAGACAAAACTTGCCTTCTCACTTCTCCATATGACTTGGCTCTTTACCATGAACCTCTGCAAGAGCAGGAAAGAAGCCTTATACCACAAAACCCTTCAACTCAGTATGGTGAAGTACTTTGGCATTACGTTATATAATGAAATCCATACAGATTTCCAGGTGAGTTGTTGCAAAGATTTCTGCTCTTCTTCAGGTTCCTGATACCTCTTCTTTTTGAAATCATGGTGGTTCAAACCTTCCTCACAAGGCTGAGATGACAACTGGCTTTGCATAGGTACAGCTCCTCTGCTGAGCACGTACAGGATTTTGGCTTATGAGTTTTCATCTCCTTTCTCTCAATCTGAAGGAAGTCCTAACGGATGGATGTTTCTGAGCTTCTGCTTCCTGAATGGAAAGAAGGGAGTTATCTCACAGTAGAAGGGGAGAATATTGAAGCATCACAGTGGCTAGAGATGAAAGATCACATGGAGGAAAGAGAAGAGGCATGGACAGAAAAACAAATGTAGTGGCCTGGCAGCCTTGTGAAGCAACATCCCAGGCAGTCCCTGCCCCAGCTACAAGAAAACCAATGACAGCAGCAAATACACTAGACAAGAGAAAGATCCCAGGACACTTTCCTCCATGATCTACACAAAGCAATCAACAGCTAGCACCCAGTCACGTTGCATTTCTCTTTCCAAGCTGTGCGATCTCAAACTGTCCCCCATTTATGAAGGCCGGGACATTGGCATCACTGGCATCCCCAGCACGCCAACACCCGCTGTGCTCTCAAGCTCCCACTTAGACCATTCAAGCTTCTTGACAAGGAAAGTCTGACTCATAGCCACTCACACAGGACACAGCCTTAGGAACTAACAGGCTTGCAGAAAATAAGTATTATTTTACTGGTAGTCTCACCTGTTCCTTTCTTTTATATCTTCTGCATCTTTCTAAGTTTATTCTGTTTCCCATTAAAAAAAAAAAAATCAAGTCACTTTTAGATGCTGAGTTCAAAATTATTTCAAGCTTTAAGCGGTTTTATCACCCACTGAAGTCCACAGGATTTAAGGACATGTATATCCTGAAAGACCTGTCTGATCTTACCATAGAAATATTTCAGGACTCAAAAAGGACATCAAGATTTGCAGCTTGTATTTCAAGAGTTCATCCACAACAGCACATAATGCATTAAGGAATCCTTGCCCTTATCCCAGAGTTCAGGGCAGCTGGCAGTGAAACACATATTCAAAAAACCTGCCTAAAGACACAACAGTATCAGAGGTGACACACAATGCTTTGAGGGGTGTATCAGCACACAAGAGCCTGTGACAGATACAGAGCTTGCAGGCTGCACCCTGTGGCCCAGGGCCAGTCTAACTGCAGACTGTAGCTCAAGCAGACTCTCTGGATGCCAAGGTGCAAGTCAGTGAGGGGAAAAAGAAAAAAGGATTATAAGAAGTCACCCAATCTTAGATCATTTTCACATGCTCATGTAGCAAAGACTGAGATTCGTACCCAATGAGACTGTCTAACAGCATTAATATGAAGCCTCAGTTTAATTCTCTTTCCTCCAGTTTTGAACCCGAATGAATTCATCAGCTGTAATTAACCTCCATCAGGATTACAGTAGATTAAGGCAGGCTTGGACATGACACAGAAGGGCCTCATTAGCACAACTTGTTAATAACATCTAAAATGATTTTTTTAAAAAAATAGAAAAACAGATTTTAGGGGAGACACATTACTCTGAATTTCCAAGTTGGACTCTGCTATAGCCCTGCAAACAGAATCACACCCCAAGAGCAGTCACACCAAACAGCTCTGGCAGGCAGGTAGGGTTATGCGCCAGCGTGGGGAAGAGAAGGTGAGGATTTAGTTTGAAAGGCTTTCCAGCTCCAAATACAGTTATATCTTACCTATGCCTTGCTGTAATTTTTGAGTGCAGTCAAGAGAGCCCAGTCCTACCTACCAAGCTGTGCAACAGGGAGGGAAATGCACATTTATATACATGCTGGAGCATATGACTCAGAGCATCTTTCCCCTGATGACAAAGTGCTCCTCAAGCATTTGTGGGGATAGCAGAGCCATTCCAGCTGAAGGACAAAAGCTGTGGCTTGCCACACCATCTGGGAGATGGTCATGGGACAGCTGCCCACCCACGGGAGGCCATAGAGAGGGCAGGAAGGGAGGCTCCCCCCTTTTGCCCCCATTCCCCTCAGTTATTATCACTGAAGGTCACATGACTTTATGGGAAGTAACATCCAGCAAGCAGTCTCCTGAGTGAGATGGAAGTTCCTTCCAGTCTCTACAGTGTGTATCGGGCTTCATTTTTTTTTCCTGGGAAATGCAGACTTCATGTGCCTATTCAGAGATTGATTCATGGTTATGATTAAATGGTGTGTCCCTGAGGCATTTCCTCATTCTTGTATAGTTAATGCATATGCTACAGTGTTTTTTTTCTTTTTCTTTTTTTTTTTCCCTCACAACTATATAGTAAAAGATATACATAAAAGAGAGAAAGAAAGAATAAAGGAGTCCCCAAAGACAGAAGCCACTGGACCCAGACTGAATTCAAGGTAGCCCAGTGTCCCCTGCCACCTCGATGATACCATCACCCCAGTGCTTTTCCCTGTGCAGAGCCATGCAGACAAGCACAGCCTGGAGCCCAGTGCTGCCATCAGCTGCTTCTTGCCCTTATCCTCATTCTCCCCTACAAGCAAAGCAGTGAGGCTACCTACCTGTCTACAGTTTCTTGCAATTCCCAGGCCTGAGACAAACTCCTGCCAATGAATGAATCATTTCTCAGTTTTGGAGACAGAGAACAAGTTCTAATGTCCCTGTTTCAAAGCAGACCAAGAAGAACAGTGAGTCTCTGCGAGTCACAATTTTGCAATTAGGAAACAAGGCCCCGTTGCTCCATCGTGAAGCCCAAGCACAGCTTGCACGCAGCAGATGCTCCGAGCACACCACAGAGCTGTGTCTATACACAGAGGTACCACATAGGTCTCCGGGCACTTGCTTCAATTCCTGTACCATGGAGTGATGTCAAACATGTAGAGGCCAGGGAGAGATGCACATGAAAGCCACCTTGACCCATCTAGAAATGATCCAAAGTGAGCTGCATTGTACAAGGGTCTGAAACAACGGGAGACAGACAAGCTGAGCTGACCTTAACGTATGATCCAGGCATGATCCAGCTAAAGCTGACAGAGAAAATACCTGAGACTGAGGATCTACACTAGCTATAAAATGCCAGATTTACACATCTGCAATCCATCCACACATGGATTGCTAACTCCATGCGTGAAAATGTAGCAAAACATTAATCACACACACCTTTGCAAAATGCTTTTCCAAAAATTGCATGATTTTCACCTCTATATTAGCTATGTAGAAAATTAGATTTAGGTGGCATTCATATATCCATTTGTGCCAAAATTCTAGCCGACATCCCAAAACAGCTTCAGACATATTGTGTAAGTAACGGGAAACATCTCTGAAGCCACCTGGAGGCAGCTAAGCGAGACCTTGGAATAAAGATGCATGACTATTGGACTAGCTCTGTTCACGAGGAGGCTGGTCTGACTCTTACTAAATGATTTACATTAATCATTACTTGTTAATGCCTTCAAGTACATCATTATTTGCAAGCACAGGAGATGGAGGGAGGAGAATGATTAAATATCTGCTTTCTATGTCTCTCTAAACAAGATTATTTTTCACCATAAAAATAAAAATAAAAAAAAATAAAATAAAATAAAATAAAAATAATAAAAAATAAAAATAAAATAAAATAAAAATTATTTGTGTGAAGATGGGAACCCGCAGTGAAAAGAATCCTTGATTTGGAGGAAGGGCCTCCATCCTTTGGTGTCTGTTTCCCCAAGACTGCCAACAGTATTAGGGCTGTCTCTGACCATACAAACTTGAGAGTTATAAAGACCTGGCCAGCAGAAGCATAATTACAAAGCACTAGGCTTAATGCATATAAATACATGTATATATGTTTATAGATATGCATGTATAGGTAATTGCTGACCTACCAAAACCGACTTAAACTGAGGACACTCACAGTCTACATTGGAGAGGTAAAGCACGTGCCTGAGGGTAAAACTCCCTTAGGAGGACACACACAGAGCCCCCCTTTCACCACACGCCTGCCGGCTAGTCCAGACTGCGGCCCCAATCAGGACCCTGGCTCCAAAATCCATGAAGTCCCCTGGGCCCTGGGAGCAGCCGCAGCCGCGTGTGCTCTGGCACCCCGGCTGCACGGCAGAGCTGGCAGCCAAGAACCATTCGCAGAATTTGCCTCTGCCAGCAACTTTCTGTATGCAGAAACCCAGCGAGACTGGAGACAGGGAAGACGAATGCAGCCGAGCAGCATTTTCTTCCATGCCATCTTGCAGGTTTAGTTTGTCTTTTTTTCCCCCCAGTTCTTGGTGGGTTTTGCCTTTCTATTTGCTTTTTACACAGCTCTAGTAACACAAACACAGACTTCTTCAAACTCTTCATCAAGCACAAAGAAGACAAACACTTGAGGGAAGCAGAGAGGAATAAAAACGCTGCAAGATGAAATTTCCATGTGTTTTTGGTTGGTGATGCACGGATGCAGTTAGTATCTTAGCTCCTTCTGGCCATGGCCTGCACTTTCACTGGAGAGCTCCTGTTATACCTGTTCTGCTAAACTGGGAATATGTATGTATTTTAAATACTCCTCCAGTGATAAGCATGGAAGGATGAAGCAGCTGAGCTGGTTTTGGGTCCCCATACACGAGGAATCTTTCATTTGTTAGTATTAGTTAGTGTTAGTATTTCCCACAGGCCTTATCTATTCTACATGGTCACTTCTCTGAAGAAGTGAGAGGCGAAGAAGAAAAAAGAGTTCCATGGCTTTGACTCTGTTTGGAAACCTTATTTCTCCTTCATATTTTTTCTTCACTTTCCCTTCTCCCCAGCAATGTCAGAAGATCAGCGAGGGACCTTCTAACTGGCACTGTTAAAGAGTCAGTCTGAACAGGTCACCCAGCCTGGTGCTGGACTCTTTTCCCTAGTCAGGTCTGATCACACTGCCTGTCCACAGATCATTTGAGAAAAAAAAGAAAAAAAAAAAAGCACAGGTACTTTGGATCCTCAAGCAGCTTTGTAGTTATTTCTGTGATTTTATTTTGCTGTTGAGTTTTGCAGCAGTGCTAGTAAAGCCAAGTTCCCTCGGGTGGCAGATTAAGAAGTTCTGCAACAACTGGCCTCAGAAATTTTCCAGTGATTAAAATTGGATACAAGTCATAGTCACAGTCATTTATGCTGGCCCCTTAGCACTGCCAAGGTATTTGAAATATTTTACTTTTTCAGGCTCTATAGCATACTAATTGCTGCCTATAAAATATTTAAATTGTTCTCTTCCTGTTTATTCCAAAAAAAGAAATAAAAATGCCTTCAGACTCCTACACAAATCACTAAAGTTTTTAGAAGTATCTTATCTGTAGGCAGTAATCATCTGCAAAATAAAATCAATGTATATTTGCTTAAAGTTGCTTACAACACAATGCTCAGGACAATTAAATGAAGCTTCATAGCAATTTAATGAGCTTTTTAAAAGATTATACTCCTTTACCAAATAATATAATGTTACATGTGTCATAAGCAGTATTTACTGCATGCAAATCTGCATGTATATCTCTTTCTACATAACAACCTTCAGACATAATCCTGCATTTTTCTAGAGGGGGGGAAAAAGAAAGTTGGACAAAGTAGAAGGACTTTCCACCTCTAACCACCGAAGGAAAAAATATATATCTAAATGATTTCTCTCATCCACTCAGTTACACAGTTGATCCCTGGGTGCAAACACACTCACATACTCAGACCACCGTTCTTAACCGTTTCCCTGTTTAAAAATGATCCCACGCTTCCCCCTTACCTTCTGTGTTCCAGTTTCCTGCTCAGAGCCAGTACAGTGCTGGGCTTTCTTCCCTTAAGTCAAAGCCCCAGCACATTTTACAGCAGCCTGCTTACTATTCACAACTCCCATTATTCAGAGCTTTCGGACTCTCCTGCTGAACATGGCTATGTTAAGAGAAGCAACCCCTGCAAAACAAGCAAACCAACACCAAAGTGCAGGAGCTAACCCGGGAGCCCTCACAGACCTGCCCAGCCAGGTGAAGTGCAGTGAGCAAGGAATCCAAAGTTAGTAAAATGTATTTAAATAGTTATCAGGCAAGGGGAAACCGAACGGAGATCATGGTGGGGAAGAGGCAAACATACGTATTGGAATAACCATGCGGTGTCAAGTAACAGACAGATGAAACAAACAGTCATCGGCTATTTTTACATTCAGATTTCGCCATTGGTAATGCTTCGGAGATAACTAACACAGAAAGTCATGCTGTGGGATTGGCTCGCTACTGCCAGCCATTCAAACCTTAAAGCACGGCATTTTTTAGCTGCAGGTGGGGGAGGAAATATTTACTAAGGCCACCATTAAAAATACTGTGTAAAAAGTATGTTCGTGAGTAACACGTTGCTTTCCTAATGATGGCTTTTCATAAATAACTTATTTCATCATCACGCCTGGACAAATGTATCCAACGTTGTTCGAGTAAGGACCCCATTCCAGCGTCCTTCCAAAGCAAACAACACTCGTGCTGTCCCAGGAGGCACATGCCAGCATTGGGTTTCACTGGCTGAACTGCAATAGGATATTCAATAATAGGGGAAATATGCCATGAAGTCAGCAAGCTAAGTTTTTGTGCAGCAAATATAAACAGCGGATTGCATCCTGTGCAATCCTGAGGGCACTAACTGAACTCACGGGGATCTCTTGAGCCATAGGTAGCAACAAAATTAAGAGTAGAATCCGCTGTGATTATGGCCCAAATCCTGCTTTCATGGCAGAGCTGGGCTCAGGGCGAGCCTGCTGCTCTGCCACATTTGGAGCGGGGCTGTCAGCTATACTGTTACAGCACGAGGAGAGTTACAGCCCTGCGGTGTCCTCTGCAGAGGAGCCGCAGGCACTGGGAGGACTGGGATGAACTAATCCTCCCAGCAACCTGAGAGCAGCCTGAGCCGCATCCCGAGGCCAACAGCTTATGCTCTCCAAGGGCCTTCAGCGCTGCAGTTCCCTTTGCAGCAGGCCTATCACTCGTCTTGGTAGGAGGGTTTTGCGAAGCCCAGCCTTCAGGTTCGGACTTCAGATGTTTGGACGCTTCCAACTCGCTCCGAACCAGGCCCTGGTGCCACTGGAGGCCAGGCCACATCTGTTTGGATTTGCCCCACAGCTGCCTCCAGCAGCCACTTGCTGGAGGTGCCCAGGAGAGCACCTGTGAGAACTGGTGAAAAACACAGCCCTTGGGGAAAAACAAACAAAAATCTTGGGGGAAAAGAAAAAAACAGGGTGTGGAAAAGTTGTTTTCAGGCACCAAATGATACTAACGTAAGCAAAACTGTCTGTGTATGTGTGTCTGTCTCTCCCACACATTTCTGAAGAGGGGTGGAATGTATTTCTGGAATACTTGTGCTAAAAATAAACCCATCCCTGCTGTCTATGAAGAGAGGCAGGTATAGTTTGGTTTCTGTAAGCCCATGAACTTCTGAACTGCTAAGAGATGAATCACAGTTCAAAAGAACCCTAGGGAAATGGCTGTGACTACGACTGTGAGAAGGGTGGCTGATTGCTTCAAAAATCCCAAACAGGCCTCTCCCACGCAAGCAGCTGGAGTTACTGCTACCACTAATAATGAATATACTCTTTATACTCAGCTTTGGAAGGGATCTTGGGGTAAGCTTTTTCCTTGTTCAAACATGCTGATAACAAATATATTTGCAAATTTAGTGCTCAGATGAGACTCTGAAATTAGAAGGCCTGTCATTAAAATAAAACTACTTCTGGGGGAAATTATTGAATAACATAGAGCAAGGAGGACCCAGTGACACATGGATGTTGTTATCCTTCTTCCCAGGGTAGTAAAAAAGTAAAAATTCCTGCTGCTTCCTTTCAGTGAACGTGGAACAGGAATAGGTCATGTTGAACTTCTGTAGACAGGAATTTGGACTGAAATTCAAAGTTTATATGAAAAGAGCATGCAATTTACACAAACAAGCTAGTAGAAAATTAAAATATGTGTATATAATTAACTGTAGCTTTTGCAGAAATGCATTTGAAGCTTTATGTTCTTGGCGAGGTTGGAAACACAGACTTATGCAAAAGCGGTCATTTTCAGCTTTTTTTTTTTTTTTTTGGACTTGTACTCCATCCCGTAACACTTTCTTCAGGGCAGAAAATGGAGCTCAGTGCTACTAAAAGAGCCATTTGTTCTTTTGTTACCTTAGTTGCAAATCCCAGAAAAGACAGAGAAGTCAATGGATCACATGCAAAATGACACTGCTACCATCAAGTCAGAAAGCAGAATTTATCATCAACAGAAAGGAAAATAGGCCACTTTAGAACACCAGGTAAATGAAAGAAAATGCAAGCATCAAATTGCTTGGTTGTAGAAAGCAAACGGTTTCTAACTCTTTTGGCATTAATAAGCAAAGGGCCTATTTAATAACCCATGAGAGTGACGTGGCTGTATTGAGTTTTCAGCACTCCTCTGCCCCACAGAGTGAAGCAGGGTCAGATCCTACCTGGCAGCCCCAGATTGAATGGTTTGTTGGCTGCTTTCAGCGCAATAACTTGACTACTGGGTAGCAGACAGGCAAGCGCAGAGCATCACCAGCCAGGGCAGCCCCCAGACCCTACCAGCTGAACTGGCACCACAACGTGAGAACACATCCCACACAGCAGGGCACAGCGCCTTGGTCTTATCTACAGGTCAGTGCCCAAACTCACATGTAGGTGTGAGCCCCACATCCCAGCCCCACATGAGATTTGGCAAGGCTCCCGTTTCTCTGGAAGAGTTTTCTAGTACCTGCACATCTGCTCCTGGAAGTGCCCGGGAGTGCAGCAGCACTACAGTGAAGGGCAAGGAGTCGCAGCACAAATGAAGCATCCCCACGTGCCTTGAGAGCCCAAGCCCTGGGCTTCTTTCCCAGCAAGGCGGCTTTACCTCCTCGTGTCTCAGCAGGAAGGTTAGTGCCAGTCCCACCCCACTTCTGCAGCAACCTAGGCCCTAATCCCTTTCGTGCTCAACCTCATATGAACTTGGGCCACATCTCATGATGGAAATGCTCCCATATTCTGGGGAAGTGCTACACTTATTCCTCCAGCTTCAGTCACTGCATTTCAAACCTTGCCAGAAGAAAGAGAATGTGTGAAAATGAGTTTGTCTCCTCTAGGAGGCAGTGGATGCTTGTGGGCACCTGCATGTTTTTTTCTAAGCCTGAAAGCACCACCACTTCCTCCTGCAGCTGGACTTCCTGAAGAAGTTCTGGTCAGACCTGGCCACCCCAAAGCTCTAGGCCTGAGGAAGGGAAATGCCTCACTATTGCACTAGGTGTTTTCTTAACCTGAGAAGAGCAACAGCAAAGATGCACGTTCTGTAGAGCACCTCCTGTGAGCCAGCCCAGGCTGTGCCACACCTGCTATGGGGGAGTGACAAGTAAATTGCTACCATATTCTTCCCTGCCTATATCCCTTTTGGCACTCAGCCTTGAATGATTGATGCAAAGGCCTCCATGTCCAGACTCAAACCAATTTATGTCCTGACAGACGGGGCAGAGCAGGTGACAACGGCAGGAACCTACTCCCTGCTGCTGCCCTGTCAGTATCTCACAGGCTGGGCTGACCCACAGACAGTTCTTGTGGAGTCCAGCCCTCAACACCCATCCTACAGCCTGGCAGCCCTTGGCAATGCTCTTGCAGCCTTCAAAGGCAGAACTGACACTAGAAGGACTCTGAAGTCGCAGCTGGGATAGCAGTTTTGGCAAGGACCAGTCACAAGCACATCCTATCTATTTCCCCTAAACAACACTAACTTTGCAGCTATGAGCTAAGCCTTGCTTTTGTCAGTAAAAGAGCAGCCTTTGATGATGATCAGCATACCTTGATCGTATCTGCAGAACCCCAGAGAGGTATTTCTGCCTAGCTGGTTCACTATCAAACACTATTCAAGAGCAGGAGACATATAGCAGAAAACTTACTACAGGAAATGTTTATACACCAAGAAGATGGCTAATTTCTGCAACTAAGAGTTTGACCTTGCAAAGTGCTAAACTTCCTGGCCCTTGAAAACCGGGCCAAGTTTTCAAAGGGTTTACACTATATAAAATAGCAGAAAGATGCATTAGGTATCTGTTTTCCAGCTTACTTTGGAAATCTGGCCCTTCAAAGCCATGAGGAATCATCAGCAGGAGCTGACAGCACTTGGCATTTTGCAGGAGAGCTTTGATTTGCTCCAGGATTAGGAGATGAAGCAGCCTTTCCATCAAAGATTAAGAAAGGAGCACACGGATCAGATGAGGGAAAACCACATGTGAATAGCTTTAGTGGTCTAAAAAAGAGCCCTCTTTAAAAATGTTATTTAGGAGCCAGTGACATTTAGAGATGCTTAAAAAAAATGCAATAGGCATTTTATAAACATAACCCTGATCCATGCAAGTTAAGAGTCTGGAAGAATGCAGAGTTATTGGCCTAGTGTAAATATTTCCTATTTGCAAATCACAAAGCAAAAGGGAAGACCACAGCCTAATTAAAATAGCTGAACAGCAATGATGGGAAACATAAGGCACTATTTTTAGGGAATCATATGAGAGCCTGACTAGCTAGAAGTCTAGTCAACTTGGAGGTGTCACATGGCTGCTCTCCGAGTCCTCTGCATGGTATCGCTCCACTGAGACAAGGTGAAATAGCTAAAATGCTTTTGGTTCCAGTCCCCCACGTCCTCCACCTTGATTTCATGCAATACTTTGTACTTCATGTAACGTGGTAAATGAATTTCCATGGAAGTTTCCGCAAGACAATTGCCCGATCCCGTGCCCAAATTACCTTGCAACTGAGAGATGGGCTTGAGGCAGTGCTTGCCAAGCCAACTGGCCCTGATCTTTGGGGAATGCCAATACTTTGTGCTAGGAAAATGCATTATGCTGCAGTACAAATGGGGTGGTAGAGATGCTTGCGTTACAAATGCGAGGCTTACCTCCAGGTGGGGAGAAGTCAAGGGGGAAAAGATAAAATAGAATTTGTTGCAGACTAATGGTTTTGCCTGAAGCATGTGTTTTTTTCATTTTGTGGTTTGCAGAGCACACTTGCTGTGGGTCAGAAAGAGGAAATGGTGAAGCACAGCAGAAGAAAAAACAGTTTTGTTCCCCTGTACATGCTGCAGTTCCAAAAATCTCTCCCTTCTCTCCAAAGCTCATAGCACTGCAGGATGCTTGCAAAAACTGCAAAGGTGCAAAATGTTGGTCTGTATGAATTTACACCGCAGCACTGGCAAACAGGAAGGGAAAGGCCAGTTTAGTTTTGGACAGAGATTTCTCCTAGATGAGAATCAGATGGTGAAGGAATTTGCACTTCCCCCTTTCCAAACCATCTTCCTCAACCTGTTGCCAGAAAAGGACTCTTGTAGACCACCAGAGTTTAAAATATTTTTCAGCTTCACATACTTTGGTGACATTTTACTGCAGGAAAAATACTTCAAGCTACTTTACTGCAGGATTTCAATCCATCAAACATGGTAAATAAATATTCACACATGCACAAAGAAAATAATGCCAGTGTCATTGGTACTCACAGCTCTGCTAATACCCAGTGTGTCTCCCTATGTGTTGCCCTATAGCCTTTAGGCCTATATTCACTGCCAGGGTGAGCTGCTGCAGTGCCAGCAAAATGGGTGCTCTGGTATGCAAGCCACAGCAAAAGAAATGGCCCATTTCCAATCCACCAGCAGAAGGGTCCATGTCAGGTAAGGAGTGACAACTGGGAAAAGCAACATAGCTGTTCATCCTGTTCCATTCCCACTAATATGAAAAATTACAATGCTGTATTTCTAAAATGATATGACTTCAATTCCTGTTAAAGAAGAATAATCTAAATTTGGCATTCAGTAAAACAGGAAGCACCAGTGAGACAACTAGAACTTCATACCCAGCCCTTTAGCAAAAGCCAATGTACAATTGTTCAGGGTTTTGCTGAGTGTCATGAATGGAAGATTAACAGGCAAACACATGGTGACACACTGAGATTATCACTGTTAAAGGGAGGAATTCAAGCAAACATAGAAAAGCCAACAACAGCTAAAACCTGGTCTGAAAGATAGCAAATATTCTTCTCTGCAGAACGCTGCTAAATAATGTCTGGGAAGAAAAGAACCAAATGAGGAATAGAGAAAGGCTGCTGCAGAAAAGGCACAAAATAGAGCTTTTCACTGCACAAATCAGAGCCCCTCTGGCTGCCACACACCTGGGCTGCTTGATACAGTCCCAGGAGGGGCTGCAAGCCCCTGGGGACAGTCTGACAGGGAAACTGGGTGGACTGGAAAACTAGGGAGGGATCCTCACCAGATGGGATCATCTGCAGCTGCCTTTGGAGAGCACTCAGACCCCATCAGAAAACCTCCTGACGCCCAGGCCTCAATGCTGTGTCCTGTTCCCTTCATGGGGATGGGCCCAGCTAACTGGAGACCACTCTAAGATTGACTCCTGAGACTCAAACGTATTGTATTCAATGTGTTAAAATGGCTACAGTTAATAAACTGACAAACAATAATTTTTCTTTTGATATCCTTAGGCTCGGGAAAGGGCATGCAGTTTGAGTTCTCATCATATAAGCAACTCACTTCAAGTACTCAAACGCAGATTTTTGAAGGGGTATAGTCCACAGAAATCATTAGAAATTTTGTGCTGTCAAATCCATGAATAAAAATATACTAGGAATTAAAGAAATAAAGATTGATAAGTTGTTTTTTTTAGCATTACAATTTGCTTCCTTCAAAATTTACAGAGACTTTTTAAGCCAAAAAGATAAACCTAAACACATGACAGAATGATGACTGGTGAAAGCTCCAACTGTGCAAACATGCAGGTGATAAATTTTCTTCCTAGAGCGCTCAATGTTCCTTCTCTTAGGAAGAAAACTAGGCATGTTTGCAGGATCTGGACCATAAGAAAATCTATAACTTCACTCATACAGATATTGATTTCAGTAGAAGTGTTTACATGCTTAATGTAAAGCGCAGGCTGATGCATTTGAGCACTGCAAGCTGAAAGTGCATTTTTATTGTAAGCTTTTTTGTTAGTGCCATAAAGCACTCCCGCTTCAAAATACAGCAGCAATCCTCATAGCCAAGCTGCATCTCCAACCCATTAACAAAATATTTGTGCATGCAGCCAGGCCAAAGCAAGGGAATAAAGTTGATGTTTCCATCAATGACATTTTCAACCATGTAATGTCACGTGGGAGCACGTCCCATTGACTGCTGTACTCCAGCCCTGCTGAAGGACAATAGTCCCTCAGACCTTTCAGTGTCTTTGATTTGGAGAAGCAGAGTATTTTGGGAACTGATAGGGACTGCAAAAGCAGCCTGGCAGATATGCCTGAGCCAGCTCCAAGCAACAGAAACCCTTCCAGAGACAGGAATGGGAACTAGAACATGCTTTGTTTGCTTAATGCTTTAGAGGTGGAGTTTGTGCTGTTCTCACACAAAGGATATTAATAAGACTGAGGCCTTGGGCTTGTCTGCTTCCAGCCCAGTTGAGCATGACAAGTATGAAACATCTCCATAGAAAAAAAATCTCAGTCTAAAACTATACGAACTTTCAGGAAAACAATTCAAAGAGTTAATAGTTCAAGACCAGTAAAAAAAGAAACAAGAAACTACCAGAAAAGAGTAAAAAATAAATCTTACTTAACATTAGATGCTCTGCTATATGGCTAATTTTACTTTGCAGGTACACATTCAACTTTGTACCTTCCATAGCTCAATTACAAATGTTGGCATCAATGTCAAATGTGACACTCGTGAAATTCTCTAAGTCTCCTTCAAGTCATCTGCAAATTCACTGCTTCTACATAATATTTTATCTATAATCACGCAGTCCACATGTTCACTATTTGAGTTATAGAAATTTGTAAAGTCTCTTATCCATAGATTTTAATAATAGTCATTATATATCCCAGGGGTTTCCACAGTGGCAAATACCAGAGTAAGGAAGCACCTGAGCTACCACTCAGAATAGAAAATATTTAAATCCAGACCTCCTGTAGACTTTTTCCTTAGCTTTAGGCAGAAAGAAGCAATGGTCAGTTT
>JAUBOD010000059.1:574014-585830 GCA_032353885.1 Nothura maculosa | reverse complement strand
AGGCTCCTGTTTGCCTTTTTGACTGCCAGGTGCTAAGCAGGCAGGGATGAATTTTGGAGGGATGAATCCAACCCTTATGGCACAGAGATGCAGACAGCCAAGCTTATACAGCTATTGTATTGTATCAGAAAATTGTATTTGACAACCTAACTCCTCCTAGTTTGCTACCAAGACAGTCTCTCCATGGTACTGCATGACAGTCTGGCATCCACAGCAGAGAGGAGGCCCCCATAAGCCCCAAGCTTTATGCAGAATTACCTCCCAGTGAAACATGTGCCCAGTCTCCTTAATGCACGCATTCGCAGAGCCTAGCACTAACCCTGGCACCAATCCAAGCATTAATAAAAAACCTTCTTGTTTTTCCCATGGATTTGCTATTCATTGCCAAGACCCTGCAGATGGGGAGGACTGAATTTGTGCCCAGTAAACTGCATTCAGTAGAAACTATGCCATGAATGTGGAACCAGTCCTATAAATACTTAAGCACAGGGATAAGGGAATAAGTCAAATGAGAAAAGTTATTTTGGAAGTATCTGCAACCAAGCTTGGCACTAGTGATTTTAGGCCTTCATCCTACAAGCCCTTTAGAGTGCAGCCCTCAGTATGCTGGGTCATTCTTTGACGACTTACCTCATAGGTACAACATCAAAGAGAGTTTATATATTACTAGCCCCACATCTTAGTCCTGGAATCACTCAAAGAGTTAGAATGTTTGATCTGAATTGCACTGAATTGATTCCAGTCCTGCTGAACGCTTTTTAGCTAGTTGCTGCTAGGTCCTGGGTCAGAACCAAGCTAAGACAGGTAACCCTCAGGTCATTTAAGAGCTGAGGTATCACTTTACCAAGTGGTTTCTACCAAGGTACTTTGCAGGGGTGGAAGTGCTGCAGGGACCTTAGTCTGCTGCCTAGCTCCTCACAGGTTCGCAAGGCCCGAGGCCACACATCACAGTAGATCATCTGGGAAAACCTTTGCCTAAAGGTTCTCACATATCTATCAGGTTGCTCACCATTTTAAACCAAGCATGATCTGTTTGCCTTGATCACTGAAATGCCTCCCATTTGTGGACTTAATTCACATTCTTAACAACACTAGAAGGCAGGTTTTTGTGGTCAAATATATTGCCACATTAATAACTTCAGAACATTACATGAAGCACAAAAAGAAAAGAAAAGAATAAATTAGCAGAAGCAGCCTGCATGGCACACTGGAGAATTAAAGTGCCATTTTATTACACACACCTCAGAGTTAAAGTTTTAATTTTCTTTTAAAAGATAACAATATATCATTTCCATCCTCCACATTCAAAAAATACTTAGGGAGGATGATTTGTTCTTTGCTGTAATCTATTGGAAAAACAAAACTGCAGTCAAGTGACATTGACCAAATCCCTGTAATTTCACAAGGATAATGGAATTATTATTATTGATCTTATTCATTACTGCTTTAACAAAGGATGTTCCTCTAAGGATCCTGGTGTATTTTAAATACAAATAGATGAATCTTCCCTGGTCTCTCATGAGCTGTTACATAGCTTATTTTACAGAGGGTTTATGAAGGGGAAAACTGAGGCACAGATGGGTTACTGGCCTTATTTTCCTAGTCAACAGTTTGAGTCAGGTCAAAGCTCCAGTCAGAGGCAGTTCCAGGATTAATTTCCAGTCCCTGCTTGGTGCCTGCACCCTCAACTAGATGTATGGCTGCATATATACATACAGTACAAGTACAGTGAGGGCTGTCCTTGTGGGTGTCACTTGCTCTGCTGAGCCGGCACCGGGGAGCCTTTAAAAGCGCAAAGACATTCAGAGGCATCATCTTCTTTTCTAAGCTGCAGACACTTGCCTCCTAGGAAAGAAGGTCACCACGCAGGCGAAGGGATCTTGGTGGCTATCACCCCAGCACAGCCTCCAAAAGGCTCCTCGCTGCAGCAGCTCTCCCCACTGCCTTATACTGCAGCCCAGCAGGGCTATATTTGGAGAGGCACCGGGGGATACGTTCCCAAGAGCCTCGCGTGGAGCAGGTTCAGTGCGTGTTGGGCATGATTCAGCGCGTGATGGACGTGCACACGTGTGCCCCAGCAGAGCCGGGGGCAGCCATCATTCATGAACACGCAGAGGCCACTTACAGTCTCCTTACAGCAGATGCGAGTGGCACTTGCTCCCCACCCACGCTGCCATCCCCTCCAAGCCACTGTGTTCTTAATGCCTGCATTAGCTCCGAGGCTTTCCCTGCAAAGAGCTGTGGTGTGGAAACACCGCACTGCCAAGCGGCTAACGATTTTGAGTATTTCACCTCCACGAGAGGAAGCCTGCCCGCTCAACCCTACACCTTCAATAGAATTATTAATTATTTACAGACAGCTGTACCTGACTCCTGCAATGCTGCGTATCTTTGGAAAATGCGCTTGGAGAAACTGCAGGTCTCAGGGTTTGGCTCTTTCAGTACATCCACATCAAAGGCAAGGCTGCTGGCTGTAATGCTTTTATTGAGAGCCACAACATTCAGGGTTTAATGCAGATGCACCACTCACTAATTTTTTACTTTTTTTTTTTAACACAATAAAAGACTCATCTTGAAGGAGAGGGCAGGGCAGTTAAATGGTTTCTACACATGCAGTCAGATCCCACTCCTCTAAAAGTGAAAATAAGTTACTGGCATTCACAGGCTGTGAAAGAGCCTTGAGCTGGCTGTACTGCAAAGGTTCAAAACACTGAGGAAAATAGAAAAAAAGAAGTATATGCTTTTCCTAAAATCTCACGCTTTTAAAGAGACGTTGCTGATTTGGAGCATTTGGGGGCTCTCAGTGAAGCATGTGCTCTTTTATGAGATAAAATAGTGTTTCTTTAAGTGGCACATGATTTATTCTGAGAGTAGAAACTCTCCTAGGGCTCTTAAGTGAAACATCACTGACAATTACAGTTTCTGCTACCAAAAGTTGACTCCATTCAGTGAAGATGTCCGGATATGGAGAGACTCAAGGCCGGCCCCTCTCAAGTGGTTCAACTCTGCAGAGCTAGCTTGAATAAGAAGAGGCACAGTCATACCTCTGCCACTGAAGGAAGTCGTGCAGACAGTTTGAACACTAATTTAATTCAATTTAGAAAACAATTTTGTTAAATCAGATCCTTCCCTTGGCATAGTTACTTTGATTTTAGCTCGACAGCACTATTTTGGCTAAGGGGCTGATGAAGAGCCAAGCAAGTCACACTGAAGCTGCAATTACACAATTTAATGCCCCCATCTTCCCCTCCAGGTCTTTTCAGCCCCTTTGGATTCCTTAGACAGATTGTGCAAAAAGCAGTATAGATTGAGAGACATCTTAGTAAGCATTTTGAACACCTTGAACAGATATTTTTCAGTTGTAGGCTGTTTGCAATGGCATGCTGCCATTTATGGTACCCTCCAGCACAACAACTGAGTGACAAACAGAAAGGAAATTAGTAAGAAATACAGCACGAGAGCATTTGCCAAACCAGTTCACAGATTTGAACCTTGATACTTGGCAATGCAGCTGAAATCTTTCACCGAGAGGTAACAAAAGCTAAGAAAATGGATCCTGAAGCCCATGAGCCAAGATCCTGACCCGCTCTCTATTCTGGGAAGACAGAAAGACCCTATGGCATTAAAGTATAGATGAATGCAGACAAGGAGTTTTATGTTAACAATCCCCTACAGTCAGAGAGCACCTCAGGCCCACCAAGCAAATATCAGCCCTGGGTACCCAATCTTTTGCTGGATAATTCTCCAAGCTCCAAAAGTATCTGGAAGGTTAGACAGTAATCACACAATTCCTTGCCTGCACATACTGAATTTTTACTTTCAAGTAAATCTCTGGTAATACAAATGCTTGGCTTTGGCATAACCATGTGGAAGCGGGTAGATGTTTAGCACACAGTTGGCTGGATAGATAACACTGTAAGGGAAGATGCACTGTAAGGATACTCCTCCTTTGAGGAAGGGTGATTTAGGGGTAATACATAAGGAAGAATTATCCATGTCAGTCTGCCAAATCAGGAGCTCTGGATAAGTCACTTCCAATGCCTCATTGCCTAGGCTGGCACTCTGCAATCCAGTCACTCATGGCTCTCTTGAACTTACACCCTGCTGGCAGCGCCGCACAAGCAATCAGACCTCAGCCCTTAATCTTAACACACGCACTTCAAAGTCCTATTTTCAAAAATGATGCAGGTACTTGAAGTAAGCCTCAGTGAAAGTGAACCTTTGAAAGTGGCATTAAATCTTTCTGGCATTTTCAGCTTTGTATCTTGACCTCTGTTTGTGTCTTAGACCAGGCAGATCCTTTCATGCAAGTACTGACAGACTGTGCAGAGGACAACTCCTTAGGCTGCTAGAAGTGGTTCATTTCTAATTTAGATAAAATTGTAACTTGTATATATAGTCTTGAATTGGGGATAGTCTGGCAACAAGCAGAAGGCTTGGTAAGAGACTTTTGGTGGCTCCTTACTATCGAATTTCCTATGATCTTTATGGATTAGGAAGAAAGCACTGGCATGACTCAATCTCAGTCCTTTGGCACAGCAGAGCACCGTCTTTAAGCATCAAGATCCCCAGACTATCTACAACCTATTTTCTTTCAGTTTCACAAATCATGATGAGTCCGGGAGCTAAAATACATCAGAAAATAATAAAAACAGGTCCTCTCCAAGTCTCCCCTACCAGAGATTTCAGAAAGCAAGCGGGATGCACTTAGGACAAGACTTTAAGATGCACAGTCTGTAGACTATGTTGGAAAGGGCAGGGCATACCCTTCTCATGGAGAAAAAAAGAGAGAGAAAGAAGGAATAATCATTATCGACTAACAGCTTAGACATTTCTGTTGTGTTCCCAAGGAGTTCACGAGCTATTATATATGTGCTCTGAGGAATAAGCAAATCTTTGTAAATGCTGATGCACTGTAAATAAATAAATGAAGTATTAATCATCACTGTCATCAAACTTGGAGAGAGATCTATCTTTGTATTATTTGGATGAGGTTCCAATTATTTCGACCCTGCCATTTTTAGAAATTATTAGAGTTTTATAGCAGGTCTGAAACTCTATGCCAATGAGACTGTGATTTTAATGCATATTAATGGGACAAAGGGGGAGGGGAAAGGAAGTTGGTGCGATTCCCTTATAGAGCAGAATGCTAAATAAGATTCCAGCTGTGCAACAGGAAAGTTAAAATGGTTTGTTTGGATCATTAATATTGCAATGAAAACTAATTAAACCTAGAACTACAAGGAGGAGCTCATCAGAGATTTGAACAGAGGCAGCACAGCACTCAGCAGCCTTCAGTTTTAGCAGTTTCTTTTATCACACCAAGTGGGATAGCAAGACTTCATTGAACAGAGGTAGCAATAGGCTGAAGGGCCAGTGGGATGTAGATGCCCAGGCTGGAAAATACAGGAACCAGACTCATACAGGCCTCCTTTGGAAAAGCCTGGATGAGTTTTGTAGCTCTCTATACTGAACCAAGTCCTTTCAGTGGGTCTCAGCTCAGATGAAAACTAGGGTACTCTCTGCTTTCACCTTCAACTCCTTTTGCCTCTTGTAGGGTGACATCTAACCTAACACTCAAAACTTGTGGGTTTTTTATAGTTTCCTTGGCCAAAGAGCTCCAAAGGTTGTATCTCAAGAAACATCTACTACACACAACTGACCACCAGCACATATATCTCCTCCTGCTTTGCAGACAGGAGGCCAGGCAGAGTCCAGAGCTGTACACGGTCAGCAGAAAATAGCCCTAGGGCTGGAGCACTAGTGCTGTCATTAAGACCTTTCCCCCTGCCATCTCAGGGTGCATAGTGGCATTTTATGATATTCATCATAAAAGAGGGATAATTTTGATATTCTGTGGCCAGTGCATACATCAGTAGAGGTGGTCTCTTGCTCAGCCTGGCAGTCTTTATGTCCAATCCATTGACACGTTTGCTCTCTGTAGGTAGGCTCAGGTTACAGCAAGACCACAGAGGCAGAGCCCAAATGAGGCAAGAGTGTATGCTTCACATTGCCCTTGCACACAAAGCCCCAATCTAAATTTAGACATCTGGATTTACACAGCACCAGCTTTCTTTGAATCCTGCAAAATTCACTCCAAGAGACCCCAGGATAATGTTCTCTCTACTGTTTCCACTTCTGCCTTGGATGAGAAATAGGTTACTTTGTGATGGTGGAACTTCTCCCTATTAGGATCCCAATCCTGAGGACCTATACTCCACTTTCCCTCTTTTCCTCTCTGCTGCTCTTTATCCACCAAAATCCTCAACAGCATAGTTCTGGGATGACAGATATCTGCCCAAGCATGAGTGACTGCACTAACCTCACATTCCCTTTTCTGCAGTAGCTTGCATAGTAGGAATTCACATAGTTCAAAGTCAGCCCTGAATGTTTCACATACTGGTTCTGCTGCTTCCTTCCCAGATATCAACACGTTTCAACGACCCCATATTGCCTCGGAACCAGTGTGTCTGATGTCGGCTTGATTGAAAAGAACAGTGACAGACAGAGGAGAGGGAAACAAACAATGTGCTTTGACCATAGGCTTATTTCCTACAGAACAAGGAAGACAGAACACATCACCTTCCCATAAATGATGACCAATGGCCAGCTTGGGTCATACAGGACATTTTTTGTGCATCACATATGGGCAGGCTTTTAAGAACGTGGTTTTCAAATTGTTTTATTTCACAAGGTGCTCTGTATAAGGTAAATAAAGGGAGTTGTGGATCCTCTGCAAGCTAGATATGGATGGACAATGCAGGGAAATACAATTTCTACCTGAATTTGTGGCGATTGAAGGATTTCATAAGAAAGACAATTTCTTCTCAGATCCCTCACAAAATTCACGTATGTTGCCAAGCAGTCAGAAGTTAGGAACGTAGTCAAAGTTGAATACCTTGGCTGTCATTTGGTCTTGCATAATAAAGGTTTTACTAGTGAACTGACTATACACTGAGATGCTACTTCTCCTAATGGCCCATCATTAACACTGCCTCCTTCAGAAAGACCTCAGGCTCAATTATTTAGAAAGAAACAGCACTAGTCAGATTTTGAAATCTAATTGAAGAAACTAAACTGTAATATAGGTGCCTGAATTTATGCTGAAGAAATTAAAATATATGATTTAGTGGCCTCCTTTCTCATCTGTCCATGAACATTCCTCTATTAACCCTGCATGGATGCCAGGGTGAAGCACACATGGCATCACCATGCAGAGACACAGGTTTTCAAGGAAAGGGGGCTGAAAGTCTTCAGCTTTTCCCAGCACTATGCCCATGAGCGAAATAACTGCCTCTGCAGGCAGAATATTTGGGGAACCTGCATGGAAATGCATGATAAATTATTGTTTTATTTTAAGTTGGTGTTTATGAAGATTGCCTAATGACTTCTAGTGCTTTTCAGTGTTCGTTAAATGTAAAAGGAGAAAAATCACATAATTCTAATCCCAAAGCAGGGCAATTGGCTTGTTTATGCCTATTAAATCCCATTAAAGATGCAATATCTGCTTCGTCTCGAGAGAAGCCCCAGCTTATTTATGCCTAGCATTAGGGCAAATATTAGTTAGCATCAGAACAGGATGCAGTTAAGTCTAATGTGATGTCATGAGCATGGCTCAAATTATAAACAAAATAAGTGGCAATTACTTTGAAGCAGAACTGCATTGTTGGTTCAAGTGGCTCTGTTTTATGTGCATTCAAAATTTCCCATTTAACAACATTTTAAGAGGACAATGCGAAAGTACTCATACTTTTCAGGAGCAGTATATGCATTGCTGGTTGGTTTATAGGAGCTGGTTTCTCTACTGTCTGCTAAGAATGGCTGCCCTTGACCAGCAGACTGACATCAAACAATTCCCTTATTCCTAGTTATTATACATACTGATACCTAAACAAAGTTGGTCAAGATTTTTTAAAACATATTTTTATCATTAGAAAGGGTGAGAGGGATAATTTCAAGCTGAATATTTCCATTTAGAAACTTACCATGCCTCCTTGGGGAAGTTCCATCAGACACTTAGTGTCCTCCCTCTTTTACTCACTAGTTGGAAAAACATATCCTAGGATGCACCAAACTTTTGTTGTGCCAGTGCAATGCATCATACTGTCCTCTGGTCACTGCACATCATGAGAATGCAATTTAGCTGGTGAACCGGCCAAGACTGGGAAACAGAGATGTGACCTACCTGAATTAGAACTCCTATGAGGCACTGCATCTACGATTGCGCAGAGGAACAGCTGGTGGTTTGCAGGCATTCATTTCTAATAAAATCTCATCCTTTCCATTTTTTGGACATATTTTATAGAAATAAATATTATATTGAAAACCTTGTTTTATGTCAAGAGCAGGAAAGACAGAAAAGTTTCATTCAGACCAATAGCCACATTCCCTGCTGGGTCACTAGGAAGAAGCAAGCTGTAGATCAGGGACATAGAGACTGACTTCTGTCCAGACCAAAAGCAACAGTAGACTCCAGCCTTCACACACTGCCTAACCGCTGAAGCTATAGAGCGACTTTGGAAGAGCATCCATACCTATACTACCATACTGATAGGGCTACATATATGTAGCAGCAGGTACTGGCTATGAGCAGTGTGCTATGATTTAATTTCCTGGAAGAACATATCACTGCATGAATTTGTCACTTTCATATTTAGCTATGACACTGGTTATGTGAATATAGTTATGAATCCATAACCATTTATAGGTTCCCAAGTGGGTGTGATGACTTAGTGAAGTTCTGGGTTGCAGATGAGATAGTCGGACAAGAAACAGTTTTCTTGCTGATAAACTAGAGAAGCCTTACTCTCTTATAGGCATGTTAGTATTATGGAGAACTGCTGCAAATGCAATTTCTATCAGAGAAATCAATAACCTCTTATTGAAGGGTAGACTCACTTAAAGCCCCACCCTGCATTCACAGTCAGCTGCCAGATAGATGCTGTGATACCAGGCTTTTGCCACCGTTGTGCTTGAGATAGTAATTAACTATCTAAGCATCACGCCACAAAGAGTTGCTTCCCCCAAGCTCAACAGCCCCACACAGCAGACAACCTTCCTGCCACCCACAGAGGCCAGTGGATGCCAATTCCCTCTGACCAAACCAGCATGGGGGGAAGCCAAGTGGGAAACCCCTGTACCCTGCTCTCTGCTCCGAAACCAGGAGGCCGCTCATTGGAGTCCCCCCTAAGCAGCAGCTGCTGCTGGGATAAAAAACAGTCTCTCTGGCTGTATCTTGATTAGCAAAAGTGGTTAACCTAAAACTGGGCTTATCACCCTAGAACTACACTCTCCTGATTTAAAAATGCTGCAACAAAGGCAGCTTTCTGCCATTACACTTACACAAGTCATTTAATTTCAAAGAGAGTTCCAGCAGTGCAAAAGTGCTTGATTCCTATAAAAACACTTTCTTCTGCTTCAAAGGTGTAAGATTTACAGGCATGTTTATCCCGTATCAATAGGGCAATGGCAGATTTTCCAGGGGAAGCAGGGGATATGAGAGCTATCCAGTCCAGGAGCTGCTGTCTCTTGCTTCCCCACACTGTCACTGGTAACGCTCGTGTGCCTGTCCTCTGTCTGACTGCTCAATCTGATGGTCACCAACACTACCAGGCCCCACATGATCAGACACAGGACTTGTTGCATAGGATGTGACTGCCTACAGGTTGTCCACGTTCTCTCCAGGATCCCACTTTTCCCACTATCTCCACAACTACAACCTGCCCTACACAGGATTCAAAGGGTCTACTTCATTTTCACACAAGCATCGTTAAAATAGGACAACACTTCTGTGCAGACAGCAGCAAAGCATCAAAGCACTTACCTAGAGCAATAACTAGCAAAAGCAAATCAGTCAAGGCTGCCTCCATTCTGCTCTCATTCACCTCCGTGGATTCTTCCCTTCAATGCTCAATTGGTTTAATAAAAATAAACATTACTATCAGCGGGCACTTTATTTTTCCTACCAACTTATTGTGTACTCTTAAGTAAAAGGATTCTGTAAAAGATCCTCAAAACTGTAACCATCCCTAAAGCATTAAGAAGCTGCACAAATACAAGTCAAACACATCAAGAAAAAGTAAAGCTTATTTTCCTCAGTACTCAGAAACTCCAGTCCCATAGTTGGAGACTTATCGTTTCAGATCCTCCTTTAATTAGGTGAATGCTAATGTACACAAGTGGTTTAGAAAACCAGTAGCAGAATAACTATATTTTGATACTGTCCCACAATAGCATTACTTGCATGTTTTTTGACTTTCTCATTTCCTTCCTGGGCATCCTTAGCTTCACTATTAATACAGCTATTTATGCTTATATCATTGTAATTGTTAGCTAGAGATCATGCTCCATATCTGGAGTTGAACAGGACATAGGTGGACAGCAGACACAAGAATACTGGATGGAAGCTGGTCGTATTTTGTCTCCCACAATTTTCCTTGCGGCATTTTGGTCTACCACCACAGATGCCACCTGTGAAGAGTGACCACCCAGCCATTTTGGGAGGCTGCTTAGGAAGTTTTTGTTGTATACTCCACAGATATTTTAGGACACAGCCGGGTGTATCACAGTGTGCCACAGTGACAAAGCCAGGCTGCCTGGGATGTTT
Organism: Nothura maculosa; assembly: GCA_032353885.1. Lineage (NCBI taxonomy): Eukaryota > Metazoa > Chordata > Aves > Tinamiformes > Tinamidae > Nothura > Nothura maculosa. Next base: position 575,224 of record JAUBOD010000059.1, on the reverse strand, counting down.
TGTTCATGCCGTATGAAAATCTGCATTGGAAGAATTCTAGTAATGCTGCATCAGTAAAGGAACTTATCAACACAGAGCCCTCCAGAGATAGAAAGACACTTGATAACCCGAGGAGCAGACAACATTGCCCAGCGAGTACTGCAGCATCTGGTTAGGGTCACCCAAAGCAAACACACTGCTCAGAGCAGATGACAGAGGCCTCTGTCAACTCTACCTCGTTTTTGATAGAGTTGGACCAAATGGCGAGAGGCAACCAGGGCAGAGGTGCTGCCTGCGCTGGCTACTCCTGGTCTACCAAAACACCTGCTTAAACAAGGTGCAGCTTTGCCTAGATTAACACAAGCTTATTCTGTGTTCAGCACAGAGGATAGATGATAAATTAGGTACAGGCCCCATAATGAATGGTGGGGAAAAAGAGTATGTTAAACAACTGCTCCTCCTCTGCTCCATTTGTCATGTACATCAGAGGAGGTGAAGATTTGCTGTGAAGACAGGCAGGAATGGGACAGGGAAGAAAAGACACAGAAGACTGCAAACCATGACACCTCTTTTTTAAGGTAAATCAAGTCAAAAATAATCTAGTGAATTATCAACATAGTAATAGACATATTCTTTAGAATAATGAAGCCACAAGAACTGGACGGTATTTCCAAGAGGCAGTGTAGGTGAGAGGCAGGGACAGATATTCAGTTTCAGTATAGTTATTTCCCTACAGTGACAAGGCTCAGATGGTGGTGTTTCTGTGCAGTATCTAAAGCATTTCAACTAAATTTGAGAGAGGTAAGATTCTTTTTCCACTTGGTATAGTTTTGTGTTAGCCTTCATTACTTTTCCATTTGTTTGTAACTGAGTTTTCATAAGAAACTTCCCATCCTCTGACCCTTTGAAAGGTATTAAACACAGGAATGATCATTCTTTCAGTGGAAAAGAAGGCAGGTCAGATCACAGGCTGCTAGTAAAATGTGACCTGGTTCTATTGAAAGCAAAACAAAATCCAGCTACAAAGACATATCAAAAAAGAACAGGCAAGACAAACTGCAACCTCAGTCTCATTCACTATTACTCCCAACCACACTGCTGGAAAAACACAACTCTGATTCCCGGTTCCAGTCCTTCCAGTTAGCTAAACTTGTGCTCTGTGTGTTCCCACATTAATGCTTCCCAGTGACTCATGGACCCTAAGGAAGGATCTTGACCCCTTTGCTTTCTC
>JAUBOD010000059.1:549325-567554 GCA_032353885.1 Nothura maculosa | reverse complement strand
ATGGGAAGATAAAATCAGCAACAATTGCACCTTAAGTCCTGCACAGAAAACGTGCACAAATTACACACACACACACACACACACACACAAAATCAATAGCACAAGTCCTATTAATGCAATAGCATTTGCTCAGAGGAAACAGAGGAATGCAAACAAGAGCAGCCAAGCATGCTCTATAGCACAGGCACTTGCAAAGAAAACAAACAAATTGCATTAACATACCCTGTACCACGTGAAAAGGTGCAAGCAATGCCACGTCTATGGTCTTTTAATTAGGGGGAGCTTGACATTCAATAGACTTCAACAAATTCCTATCTCCATGTGGCAGTGACTCTTTACTCATACATTGCTACTATCAAAACAAAACAAAAACCTTAGCCTTTAATTTGATGACTAAGGATCTCATTTATCTAGATGCTAACACTGCCCATCTTACAAAGCCCTATGAGTAACTGGGGATTTTGCTGCACTAAAACCAGCCAAAATACTTTTCCTTCTTCTAATGACAGCTTTCAAGAATAGTTTCCAACATAATAATTTCCTCAAGCCTCTGTATTATTATCACTAGCACTCCATATTTGTCTCTAGAGTTACTCAAATACTCAGTCAGCCATCTCATCCTTTCCACCTTGCCTCTGGGTTTGCCAGATATTTGCTTCTTTCTCTATCTACCCATTTGCTGCCCCCAAGACGAGGGGCACAGAACCCCTGGCTACTGGAATGCCACGTGACCTACTATAGCCTGCTGTAATGGGAGATTAGGGAAAAAATCTGAGAAAGTAAAGAAGAAAAGATGTTTTAAACATACATATCCATATTTCAGATGGATATAGGTACCAGAAGTAGAAGGCAGAAGAGGAAAAGGGACTAAGGCAGGTGCTGAGCACTGAGAAACACAAGGCAAATTTGTTACTGTTTAATCTCTGCAGGTCAGGACTAGAAATCACTCACACTGCTTACTTAACAAGGTGGGAAAAATGGGCTATTCCTGCTTCCTTTAGAGCACAGGCTGTGTCCCAACTCCATAGGGCATTTCTCATTGTCTCAACTCCAAGGACAGGGCCCTGCATTAACAAACTTACATAGCACAAGCAGAGCAGGATGGTCCTCAGTTCGCAGTGCAGGGTATTGAATAGTTTTCTGCATAACCCTTCGCTGCACACAGAAAACCTGAGGAGAACCAGGGCTGCAGAAACAACAGACCAACAGCTCCCCATCTAGTCACAACCTAGTGACTAGTACTTATAAACCTGTTGATCATTCACTCAGCAGCTCCACTGGCAGAGGATTGTGGTGGGCCCAGAGGAACAAGTTCCTCAGCTGCACCCAATGTACCTGATAACACCTCATTCCTCAGGCATAGTGTCAGGGAAAATCTGCGTTTACCTCTTGTGTCTCTTGCTGAGTCTGATCCCTGTATGTTCAAATGTCAAAATTGAATTAACTTGCAAAATTTTGACCTAGGAGCAAAAATTCTTCAAATATCCTCCAAATTCAGAGAGTTTATTTAGGAGATTTATTTTTTTTTTTGCAACAAGGATAGGAGTACTACAGAATATTACCCTCCATTCTAATGGCTCTGTGTTGTGTTGCTTGTGTATCTGAACTGAGATCTAAACTGAAGATGTTGTCCAGACTAAAGTGACATGTGTGTGCTGTCTTTAACCATGTCCATCCATTTCATTCCACCTAAGGAGAAGCCAAAGCAAAAAAAGGTGGCTATTCCACACTCAGTCCTCAGAAACAATTCGTGTTTGAGCAACATCCATAAAATGCTATTAAAACTATATATTGAAACTAGGAACAGAAAATATTTTCTCTGCTTCTGTGAGTAGATCTCTATTCCAGAGATTTTCTTCTTTTCCTTTTTTAAAAAGAAACTAATAATTAAATCTCAATATATTAAACTGACCTACATAAAATATTCCATGTAAAATATTATTTCTGCCATAAAACACATAATCTGTCACTGGTTTAATTCCATTAGAAAGCATACATTAAGATCTATGCATTATAATCATTAGGATAATAAAAGTAATACAATATCACTTTTATTATGTTTGAATATAAAACATTCTTCATATGAACACTAAGAATAATTGAGGAGATGGAAGAAAAAGTATTTTTTTAGTTTATAATGAAATAAATTCATAGGCAATAGCGATAGCTAAGAAACCGTTTTTTAATCTAGCAAATCAGGAGCTATGCTTCCACACGCACTACATAGTCTTAGACTTTTTTATTATTTCCTTTTCTTGTAACTTTGATTTTGATCATGTAGAGTGGTCAGCTCTTGGGATCATATCTGTGATTGGAGTTCCCTCCCTCATGCTTCAGATGCCCATCTCTGAGTGTCATATGAGGGAGTATGTATCTGTGTGTATAAAATACTTTTTCAGCCATTTTGCTTATAAAGGAAGACTGGGAGGAAAATAAAAAAAAAAAAAGCTCAGAAATATACCTCCCAAAATGTATTTGGTTTATAACTCATGGTTTTTTAAAACTACTCTCCAGATTTTTGGAGCTTGGCTCAAAATCTGTGAAAATTTAGGATTAGAAATATGACTAAGGCCAGGAAATAGAAAGAAATCTGTTTGAGACAGAGGCTTGGATGTGGAAATTATTTCTTTGGTGTCGGCCCAGCAGTCAAAGTGGGAAAGAACTTAATGTTCTGCCCCAAGCAGAAATTTTGTAGCTTGCTGCTCTAAAAAGCAGGGCCTACACCTGCATTTGAAGCCTTCTCATTCTCCATACACCTCGTAGCTACATGAGTTACATCATATGGAGCTAAATGAATCCTAACTGGCTGCACCATTTCCATTTCAGATTTTTGGAGAGCAAAAGTCTGCGCCTCTGGAAATTCAGATGAGGAACTAGGTGAGTTCATGGTGAGATTTTCACTTCTAGACAGGAAGAGACATTTGGTTCAAAGAACATATAACAAAAATGTACATACTAGGAATGTACTTTTATGTATAGAAGAGCATTTGCCCATTGCATGTTGGTGCTTTGTCAAGAAGAGTAGAATCCTGTCCTCTAAGGAGGGCCTTTTGAGTAAATATAATGAGCAGATGAATCTTGAACAGAAGCACTGTTCAGTCTGACAGCCAAAAGCAGACCCTGGGGATACACACAGGGATGCAGAAACATAATATGGTTCATCATCTACACTTAAAAAATCACCCGTGTTATGCTGGAAAGACTTAAGGGCAGATGGACCAACTAGTCAGGCACAGCAGGATGCTGAGGACTTGAGCTATGATGTTCAAGTTGTAGCATGTGTGGGCTACAAGCCTCACATGAGTGAGGGAAGACAGAGAATGGCAAGGGAGTGGGGATGGTGAAGGTCATTTGGGAGAATATGTAGAGACCCAATTCTGAAACTCAGCTGAGGCCTGTAGGCCCCACGGGCTAACCTTGCTGAAGGCTAAACTTGAAACTGCATCAAACCCCATAGACCCAGGACGTGGCAGGTTCCTGATGTGCAGGGGCTGACAGACAGACCGATAGACAGAAAGAAAAAGAAAGAAGGATCCACCTGAGCTGTGGAATCTTGGTCTTATCACACTTGGAATTCAAATAGATGTATTTACTGTATAATTGTGTATATTCACTTGTTTGTTTTCATTTTTTTCAGATTTCACATATGTTATCATAGGAGTTACTCTGGGAGCCTTTCTATCGATTGCTTTTGTAGCAGTAATAATCTGTATGATTAGGAAACAAATGCTTGACAATGTCTTTGGAGGTAAGAAAAACATTCTCCTGACAACTGATCCAGAGCTCTAATCCTCCTGGTGTTTTGATACAGCAGATCTGGACTTCACTGCTAAGAAATTTATATGTGCTACAACTCCACAACTCCAGTTTTTACATGAAGAACTGTTTTAAAAGCATCTGAAGAACTGGAGCCCCTAAAACTGCAAATTCAAATATTAATATAATCAGTTCAGTCTTCAGCCAATAGAATTCACTTCAGCTTACTTCATCCTGGGTATCCTTCTGAATAGTTCTTTCTTAAAATATATTTCTATTTATTCTATATTCTGTATTCTATAATTAAAGATCCTATTTACTTGCAGGATGGATAGGGGGGTTGTTCACACAACCCAAATCTGGCCAAAATTACTATTTCTTTCACAGATTTTGGCTTTCCTTTCAAATGTAACTGTGTGTCTTCAGGGTACGGTACTTAATGAAGTTTCTATCAGGGTACACAAGGTTCCTGTAACTTTTTAGTTGTGATTGGGTTTTCAGGTTGTCATAGGAAAGCATATTTGTTTGTTTGTTGTTAATTTTAAGCAGACACAAGCTCTTTGATAGAACCCCACAACTGGTGGGAGCAAAACTGGCAAAAGAGCCCTTTGCCTCTATACCATGTGTTTACAACTGACAGTTCAAGATTCAAGTCTCAAATCCCAAATCCTAAACTGAAACTGAAAAATGCCCCTAATTTTGGTATACAGCAGCTAGTGAGAGGCAGAATTTGCCCCAGGGACATCCTCAGAGGCAGCAGTATTCAATGGCCCTACCTCTTCAGCACAGAACTCCCAACTGGCAGGACTGCAATGCATTACAAAGCACTCTAAAGCAAATCCTTGGAGGTTTCTCCCACTGCTGAAATGCAACTGTTCTCTGTGGAATGAAGTAATATGGTAAGAATCAAGAGCAGTCAAAAGCAAAAAATAAAAACCATGCCAAATACAATAGCAATTGATAGGGGAATCTCAGAATACAAAGTACTAACCCTAACTGAGGCTTGACCACAACATCAGAATAAACTGTTCTTTTTGCAAGAGGGGTCCTAAGATCTTTACTCGAAAGAAATCCTTGCAACCTGGCTTTTGATTTTTGAGAGAGGTCTGTACTTTTGGTAGCACATGAAAATTTGGATGAAAAAGAAATAGTAGAACAAAATAGAGCAGCAAGGCAGTATAATTAAATGTGAGGGGAAATTATGCCTACTGAAAGAAAAGGGACCTATAATGCAGAGAGCTAGGGGACCAAAAGCATTACTCTCTCTATGGCATTTCCACGGTGAATTTGAAAAAGCTGCCTTTCAGCTCCAGTTGCATACAAGTGCCAAGTGCATACAAGTGCAATCTGCCGGTAGAAAAAAAAGAAGGAATTCTCATAAGTGTAGCCAGTTTTCACCACAAAAACAAAACAAAACAAGAGAAAGTAAACAAGGAAAATGGATAGAGGGAACCATGAGGTCAGGAAATGACAGCATAGGATTGGGAATTGCCTGGCCATCCTCTATATCCATACACATTTGCTTCTATGACTACATCTGCATTAATTTTCATACGACAAATGATAGGTGATTTCCCAGTATGCCAGAACTGTCAAACCCTCCTCATTCAGCAAAGCACTGTGACACACACCATCAACAACAGCCACAAAACAGTCTTGACCGTTGAGCTTGGTGTGGCTTAGACTGCCTGAGCTCACCTGGTGAGCCACTCCACCAGGAGCGGAATGTAGGTCTTTGAAAAGATGATTTTGCAACTTGAACTCCCCTGTACTTCATGGGGACACAAAGGACAATGTGATGCCGCTTTCTGTAGGACAAGTGGCTGATGCTTCCCTAATGGGCACTGCACCACAGTGCTAACGGGAGTGATTCTCATTAAGCATCTGTCCTCATAGCTTTTCCTCATGATGCTCTGGGGATGTCTCTATCTCCAAATAGCCAAAATATTAACAAAGTTACAGTCTTGAAAATATTGATATCAGATACTCCATCTGGAAGAATTAAGAAGGGTTTAGGAAGCTTGCATGATACCACTAATATCAGAGTATGGTGTCACAAAAGATGGCTGGATCTTTACCCACATTACCTACTCTAACTTCTGGTTTCATCCCCACAGCTTCTGAACAGGCTTATCACCAATCTGTTCCTGATGTCTTAACTAACCACATTTTCTTATTCTCTCTTTAGAATCAGATGGCAAAATGGAAAGAAGGTAAGGCTCCTTGCTTGGGGTTTTCCAAGGTGTAATGGAGCATACAAACCATAATGTTTAATTGCTCTCTATATTGTATCTACTGGAGCAGCATGGAAAAGTAAAAAAGAATCACCACGTAACAGAAAATTTTGACATGTCAGAATTCGGAAAGAAATCTCAGCTGATGTTTTAGTTTGTGTTACCTATTGTAATAGCAAACTCACAAAGAGAAAAAAAAAAAAGGAATTTTGAGGGCTACAAGCCAAAGGCCTTGTTTCAAAGATGCTGAGTTGGATGTTCACATTGTGACTAGATCTCAGTTCTGGGAATTGCCTTCAATTCACCTTATGGCATATGGCTGTGCAGCAGTCATTCCTAGGGGAAGGGAGGCAGTTTTACCCTTCCCCTTCATCCCTCCCATGCCCAGCAAGGCGTGAGCCTCATCCCCAGGCCCAGGAGGCAGTGCTAGACTGCCTAGGTAATCACCCAGTAAGTAGGGTGCATGTGTACAGAGGAGTCTGCAAGTTGTCTTTAGGATCATAGTAAACCACATATATAGATATGATTTACTTCCCTTGATGACATTTTATAAATGAGTAAAAAGTGCATGAATTAATCAGCATTCTCATGAACTGCGTGGAACAGCTGTACCCAGTGACCTGAAAAAAAGGCTCTTGGCCTCTCTGAGGGAGGTAGATAGAAGCACTAATGGGCTCGTCCCCATCAGGGTCATTCTTCATAGAGGCTAAACAACATATGTAAACACGCGGCTGACGATCAAAACAAGAGCTCTCTTTACAGCAAGCACTTCAATGTTTTGCCTAACAGGGAAGGGCCCCAGCCACGGAGCATCTGTCATTTTCCCAGGGAGACTGTTCCACAGCCTAACACAGCTAACTCACAAAATGTTGTCTTTTTATTAACACGTTTTGTTCAGTCTGTTCTCTAACAAAACACTCAGATTTTCTGTGTATCAACCTCAAACAAATTAGGACTTTCATGTGGCCAGGAGAAAGAAAAGATGTATTTATACAATGCCCAGTAAGCTATTTTGATATACTGGGGAGAATATAGAACACAGAAAGGAACAATGACTACAACAAAAGACTAAAACAGAAACTCAGAGGGAAAAGGTCAGGAAGAGAATAAAGGGACAAAGACAAGAAGAGATATGGAAGAAGGTGGATTTATCATCTGTGTTTCATCCAAGCTTACTGTTATGATCTATGAAACTGTCCCAGTTTTATTATTATGTGCAATATTTTCATTGAGAGGCATTTTGAGCATCTATCATACCATCTTCTTTCTAAAGGAAGTGACTATATTTGTCATAGAAGCAAAAATTAACTTCTTAATGATGTGGTTACATTGACCTTTTTGGTGAGTCTGTATTCTAATCTATAAACATTTGCTATGAGGTAGACAGAAATCCCCAGTTTCATGTGAAAAATCTGGTCTGAAGGCTGGAAACATGACACAACACACAAGCGCTCTCACTCAGAACTACCACAGATAAAGGAGAGAAACTAAAATCCCACAATGTTTTGGGGCAAAGTTATGGTTTTTTTTTCTTTTTCTTTATAAGTAGAAGACAAATTGAAATCCAGCATCTCTCTAATCTGTGTACTTTTCAATTCTACAGTATGAGTTGCTTACTGACAAATCTTTACTCATGTTTACCTCAAGAGACCTGTGTATTATTCCTTGGTGAATCATTAAGGAATTCTGTAATAGGCATAATTTGAGGAAACAATACAGCTTTCAACAGATTTTGAGGAAAATTGACATTGACAATAGGGATATTACCAGGCCCATAAAAAGATGTGGCTATATCTTAATCATTAACAGCCGAGTTTGTAGTAAAGAGTGGATGTATGATCTAAATTTCGTAACCAAAAACACACAGCCAATTCTTGTTTATCTGCTATAATGTTGGAATGATTTAACCCCGATAAAGCAGCACCACAAATGATACAAACATGTTAATTAAGATCTAAGAACTCACAAAGAGAGTATAATCAGGAAGGTTAATGATAATACTGACTGTGAGGTGCATATATCCTTGAGATAGCATCGTTTCTAGCACAGAAGTACATATGGTGCACCAAGCAATATTGCTGCACATCTCAGGTAGCTGATGCAGAACTATCTTTGTTGATCCTGCATCATCCTTTGTACGTTCTGCAACTCAGGCAATCTGCTCAGAGAAAATAGAAAGGAAGATAATTCACACAGGAGTCTATGCAGTATTTCATTTTTTCTCCTAGCCTTCCTCAGAGCAGGACCTTTAAAATTTGTGTTGCCCTTATACTGGTCTATTCCAGATTGGAATATCTCATAGGTAGGAACTGGACATTCATAGTACAGGTAATAGCTGGAGTATGTAATATCTTTCCACTGAACTCTCAACAGTGTTGGCATCTCCTCTTTGTAGGGCCAAATTTGCCGCAAAGATATGGTTGTTTATACTATATTTTGAATATCAACAGTGTTAATCTAATTTGTTGAGGATGTTTGTGTATTTCTCAAAGTAGAGATGGGAAGTAGCTGTTCTTAATATAACAAAGATAACAACAAAAAATGATTCCCTGGAAACCAGTATTGAGGTATTAATTGTATAAGCATTACAAGTACTACAGTATTAGAAGTACTGAGAAGTCTCCTCAAGAACATCCAAGTTCTGTTCATTTTTGTCAGATTTATTCTTCCCCGTAGGCCAAGGGAATAGTTTCCCATTTATTGAGGTCACCGGAGAGACAATTGACAATTAGGTCTGAACTGATTTTAACTACTTGCTTCAGTTCCCTGTAGAATCTAATTCATAGCATTTTTAGGATAATGGCTAGGCCTGGAAAACCCTTTGATGAAACAAAGTCCACCATCTGAAATCACTTGGTCTTGGACTTGTACCCAGCCAATCATACAGACAAACGAATCCTTCAGTGATATATAATAAGCAAAATATCACCTCTTTAGGACCGAAGAGGAGACCTAACATATCATCTGCAGACAATTTTCTGCTCAACTAGTGATAGTCATGGTTTGTTGAGAAGAAAAGCTTAGTCTAAGAGAAAAGAGAAAACACTCACTCAAATCATGTTCAGTCAAGTTTTGTTTTAAATTCCTTTCCATAATTCATTCAAGTGCCTCAATTCTCCCAATAATTTCTGTCCCTGGTTGGGACATATGCTAATAGCACAGCTCTATTGCAATCAGTGTAGTCACATGTGCTTATGTCAGCGCAGGGCCTCGATGTAGACAATCTTCATTTATGTTAGAATCCTCTTTGCTGATAATGATCTAACCAGGGTGTGATAAGATCGTGTTTACACTTAAATCCGGAAGCATTCTGATCAGTCTCTGCCTTGATAGTTTCCAAAATATTTAAGAAAGAAGTGTCCTAGACCCACATGACATTGGCAGCTCATTGTAAAGTAATTAACAGCATTTACCACTTTATTTACTCAGGTCTATAGCCTTATGATTTAAACAATCAATTCATAATGGGATGCCCTTAAACTCAATGGGGTATTTACTCATACTCAAGAAGTGCAAGAGGTTTGAGGCAGGCTGCTGTCAGCTAACAAAACAGTAATTTAGATGTCAACTGACAATTATTTAATGTCCCTTTTTTAATTAATAGCTCTTGTCAGTCTCAAATGCCATCTTGGTGTAAGCTTGCTAAATTATAATGCCTAGATTTCATGCAAGTTTAATGTATTAATAAAAATGTCTGGGCACATTTAATGTTAGCAATATTTTGAGTTAACTACAGTGCATGGCAGCCAGATTTATTTTGACAGGAGACAAAGAAAGAGGGACAAGGAGAAGGATGGAGAGACAGGGACATAGAAGTTTACTAAAGAGGAAAAGGTACAGATTTTAAACCTGCTGCAATAGCAGAAAGGTATTTGTTGCCTGAAAGCATCCCAAGTAACAACAAATACCAAAACTGTCCATGCAGCTCACTGGGTTTCCTAGTCACCCTTGTAAATCACTCAGCATGAGATCAGGTTTTAATGAAATGCACAAGTCATTTTGATATTTGAAGGAGGAGAGAAGGACCTTGGCAGCTGCATAGCCCAGGTGCCAAGCATGTCAGTGATTTTCTTTTGCTAGACAGCGGAGCATCTAGATATTCTCCAGAGTAGCCTCTAGATATTCTCTTGTATTTTTCCATTAGATTTCTTCCAGGAGACTGACTTTTCTTTCTTTTGCTAGACTATGCTGGGAAAACACAGTACTCTTGTGAGTCAGAGTCCCTTTAGATAAACAGAGGAAGCTTGGAACTAAGCTCAGTGCATCTTTTCGGCTGTTTTCTGCACAGAATCATAACTGCTCAGCTGCACGTCACAGTCTTTGCACTATTCTCAGCTAATGCAGAACTTCCATGAAGTTGGAGCATGCTATGTCTTTTAACTGGAAAAGCCCTCTGATTTTTCTTTTCCCGCATTCTGACCACAGAATATATCTATGCATTCCAGGCATGAGCAATGAACACATGTTGTAACACCAAATTTTTATAACCAAGGGTAATACCAGTGGGCAAGCTCCAGCCTGTAACATACTTCTTAAATTACTATAATTGAAAGTAGTTTCCATGGAAGGTAACTCTCCGTTCTCCCTATGCCTCCATGAAACAAGCACAAGAGATCACTCCCAGGAACAATTATATATTGCTATTTGTGATGTCCTGGTGAATTCCCACGTGTGCAAGGGCTGATCACAGCTCCCAAGAACATGCTGTGAACTCGGGTGTTCTGCCTACAACCAATTGCATCTCCACACAGGGATATATCCCTGGAACATCAGGTCCAGATCAGCACGCGTCATGTTAGCCATCTTGTCATCAGATCTGAGTTAATCAGGAGCATTTTAGCCCAGCCACTTCTGTAGGTGGTGCATATGGTGACGGGCCTGCCATTCTCTCCCATTGAGCCTCCTCATTTAACAGCAGTGAGTGACACCTGCAGAGCACAACCACATTCTGCACAAATCTAGCAAGACTCTCAGGATGCCAGCAAACTACAAAAGGCCTTCAGTTGAACTTAGTATGGAAACCCATGTGAAATAATAACCTTTGAGGCTGAGACAGACTTCCAAGGCATGGCTCATTTCTTCCATCTAACCGCCCCCTCAAAAGCCAAGGAGAACCAGTTGTCCCGCCCTGAAAGGCTCCAGTCTGCACGTTGTCTAACTCTAAAAATAGCACTATGGATTAAATAGGAGGTGAAATCATCCACTTGGAAAATATAAACATCAGAGATGGATGACACTGCAAAGACTAGGCTGGGACTAACAAGCACAAGTTACAGTGCAGAGCTACAGCTCCTTTCAAGCAGCAGAGTTGTCTCAGCCTTCATATAGGAGCCCCAAACCCTTTTCCTAGCATTTGGCCATGCCTGGGCCTATATCCAGGCCCTGACAGGTAGAGATAGTGAATGTAGCAGGATCTGATCTAATGATTTCAGAGTCTTCAAGTTGATTTAGGGTGAGATTGAAAGAATATACTCCTATTCTGGAGAGGAAAACAGTTCTCAGTTTTGATCTATATAACACAAACCTAATGCCGCTACCAAAGAGAAAGCCAATCAAGTAGACAGATATGATATTGCACTGATTTTATCAGTTGCAAATGAGAGGTATAGCTTTTCTGATCACTGGAGCTTAAACTCACAAATAAATTTAAGAGGAAACCTAGTTTCCTCTGGAAACTAGGATACTGGAATACCTGAAACTGCGGCCAATATTCACACATTCAAATCTGTAAGTAAAAACTCATTTAAATAAAGGAGACCTTGCCCTTAGGAAGAGCAGTGCAAAATGGAATAGGATTAGGATTTACAACGGAGACCGCGCAGGACGCAGGGCTTTGAAATGCATCACATGGACTCAGATAACTATTCACATGTAACGTTATCTGTTCCCTTTCCACCCAGTTGAGGATACTGTCTCAGCCACTCTCCATTGAAATCATATCTTCTTAAGATGCAAACATATAATGCCGTGCTACTACAGGCAAACTCAGAGGAAAAAGTACTTGGAATACCAGGATGCCAAAAATACATCTGCAAAAGAAATCTCTTTTTACCAATTTCTAATCAGATTTGTTCTCCAGAGAAGATTTTCATACAAAAGGAGTAGAAAATGGTGACTGGTACTGGTTGTTCTAACCCATGCTCTTTCTTGTGGACTCATGGAGCAGGCCGAACTTGACTTCAGTGCTGCTGTTCCTCCTGGTAGGAGCAGTGACCAAAGCAGCCTTCCCACACACCTTCCTAAAGTACCTGATAACAACAGAAGAGAAGCATCAAAGAAGAAAGGTTTAGCAGTGACCTGTCTCTTCTCTTTGAAGGTTTAGGAACCTACAACAATCCAGGTCAAACTACCACAGGGCCACCGAGTGCATCTATCTCTGCTTTCCTAAAACAAACTTTAATTTTTCTCCTCCACCAGAAATCTTCCTTTTAAAAAACTCTAGGAGACTGGAGAAAGATCTCTGGAGAAGATCTCTGGGAGATCTGGAGAAAATCAGCCATTAAATTCACCACAATCTTTGGTATGTCTGGTGACCTCAGATATATTTTGAATGATTGATCATGAGTTTTTATGTTACTTCACATTTTTCTCGTAGCAACTTTTCACAAGGTCATTCATTCCTTAACTAATATGTAATACAAACACCTAAATCAACAGATCAGCACACTTTTCCTAATTTCTTTACAAGAAAGGAAAGCAAAGCTGGCAAAGACACTCAGTCCCTACACTCTGAGGGACTTGCGTTTGTGTAAATGTAAAAAAATGAGCAAATATCCCCAGAAACAGCTGGCTCAACTTCTTGCACAGATACATTTTCAAAAACAAAGTGTAAATAGCCATTCTATGTAGAGGCAATAATGACACATAGAGAGAACAGTACACTGGATTTTCTACCTGATTCTGTCTCTACCCTGTTTAGTGGAACTTTTCTTCTGCCCAACTTTCAACATGTTACTATGTCCAGGTTATCCTTTTTGTAAAATGAAATTCATCTTTATATCAATGCTCAGAAACAAAGACATTAAGCTTTGTACCATGTTAGGGACACAGGGCTTTAAAAAGCAGCAGTAAGCTGATCTGTGGGCATCTCCAGGCCTTGGTTTCTCTTAGCACTATTCCTGCATGGAATGAAAACTTGACCTACACACATACGGGCAGTTTTATATACATGCATCTATATACTGGCTGGATTGCTAGGAGGCAAGTGATTCATTTTACCCTTTCCAGGATACAGCATGCTTCACTCATGCTAGCTACCAGCCTGAAGGGCAGAGCTACTCTTCTAGCTATTTTTGCTCCTGCCTGGCTGCTCTCCACATGCTCTGGGAAAGCATCTGGCCCAGGATTCCTCTGCACTCTGGAGAACTGGGGCTGCCTTTGCAGTTGACCTTTTCACAGCTGTCAAATGCAGAGGAATCCTTATTCCTTCCTACTCCTCTGCACAACTGTTTGAGGCTAGTCTTGAATAGCTCTAAATCATTTGATTGTGAGAGTTGGTCCCGAACTGCTGAGTCAGGGGAATGCATTTGTCCTGATATCCAGACACCTGTTGCAGGCAATTCCAGAGCCATTTGGTCTCTGCTGGCCAGCGGGCTGGTGCCACTGATTCCAGCAATAACTCTACCTTTCCCTGGAGCTACTGCAAAACAGAAATGCTTCTGCTACCCACCCTCTTTGCTACATCCAAGGGACATGCAGGATAATATAGATGCTAGAAGACACTGAGCATCTTAGGGGTGAGATAATCCCACCCCAAGGAGGACTTTTACCATTCAGACCAGGCAGTTTCATGCTAACTTGGGCTGGTCAGGAGACAACAGAGATGACAACATGGGTTTAGTTCAGAATAAAAATGCTATTTTCTCTAAAAGACGAATAACTGTAAAAAACAAAATCTCCGAAAGCAAAAGACCCACACTTCCACAGGTCTTGTCTAGGAAAAAAAAGCCATGAAATTAGAGCTCCTGCATAATCCATATCACAGAATTTCCTGCATTTTCTTTGAGTTTGAGTAGGATAATTTATCAGAGCAATTGGCAAGCCAAAACAAACGAGAAAGTATCACAGAAAGTGATGGTGCCTTTCGCTTTGCAGTAAGGTAAAAGCAAAAGCTTCTACTAAGTTGCAAAAGCTTGGGGATCACCGCTACTTTTAAGGATTTACAGAAGTTAAGGAGGGTGAAAGCTCTTAATATGAGTGTAAGAGGAATTTAAAACCACTTCACAGAGTCCTGCAGCTTTAAAAAAAAAAGGGGGGGAATTATAAATAGAAAAAAAACCTACTACACTGGTTGGAAAGTAGTAGGTTGTTTGTTTCTGTACTTAAAAGAAATCCCTGACACACTGCCAAACCCAATTTACTGCAGTCATAGCAATACTTGTGCTGACAGAGGAAAGGAGGAGAGGAGTTTATCTGCTTCTTTAGTGGCAATGCTGCTTTTGAAGTGTCTGTAAACCAATGTCTTTGGATGAGCTTGCTTTCCTGCAGGCAGGGGTGGAAAATGTGAATGTCCCCAAGGATGGTGCCACCCCTAGAGCTGGTCCTGCTCTGCCCTATCCTACCTAGGCCTTTCCCCTCTCTCCTAGCCCAGTGGCATGTCCACGGCCTTGGGAAACGGCTCTTCTGAAAAATCTACATGACATAAAGGCAATATATTTTTTAGAGAAATAAGACTATTTGAGAGGGGGCACACAAGGGGAGCGGTGACTACAGATCCCTGCCACTTGCTCATGCCCTGCCCGGGGAGGAGACCGTACTGAGCGTGCATCCTTGAGCCAGTGCTGATTCCCTCCCGCTAGCTCAGAGAGGCTGGTGTTGGCATCTTTCCTTCTTCCAGATTCATTGGCAGTGGGCTGCATGTCCAGTTCCAGCTAGAAAGGTGAGACTCAGGTCTTAGCTGTTTCTTAAGAGCACATTAGTGCAGTGAATTTCACACTAACAGAAAATTTCAATATAGCTTTCTTCTTAAAAAAAAACCAAAAACACATGAAACACATGTAACAAAGTTTCTCTCAGAAAAGGAAGTAAGAAAAATTACAGGAAACACATCCCTACTTGCCAAATCTCTGAAGTGTTCTCTTTTTAGCAAAGTCATCAAAATCACTTCAGTAGTATTGAAGGAAGGGGACTGCGATGAATACAAATTCCTAGCTGAGTCATGAGATCCAAGGATATAAACAGCTGAGGGCTGTAAGGCACAGCAGGGTCTTATTTCCAACCACTGACACTAGATGGAGTAAAACTGAATAAAAGACTCAAGAGCAGTGAAGAAAAGAAAGGAAGAAAAGTTCCTGTATTTTGCCAGCTCCTAACCTGATGACATCCTGAGTGTTTATTTTTGCTTAGTGCTCCTACAGTCATTAACTAACATCTCACTCTCTGTGTGTTGCAGGTCTAATATGGGATCAAGCCAGAACAGGTATGTGCCAGAGAACAGGGGAGTCTGGCTGAGTGGGAAGGTGCAGTGACAGTAAATGCAGTCAGCGTATTTGCAAAGTTGTGTTGACCAGGATAACAGAGAGGGACAAACAGAGAAAAGGGAGGCAGCAATAAGGGCTGTGGGGTTACCCGAGCTCCTATGGAGCCCAAAGCCACCAACTTGCCCACAGCAGCACCCAGACACTCCACGTAGCCTGAGGCAGGTCCCTGTGGGGCCTAGTCCTCTGGCTTCCTGTGTAAACCTGCCATGCCAGAACACAAGGCCAAGGGGTATCACAAGGCGCTCTGCCTTGGAGCATGGCTGTCCTGCCTTGCTGCTCGCTACCCCATGTCAGCAGCTGCTCCAAGGAGGACCCTCTAGCAGGATGAATCCAGGAGCTGCTCCCACCTTGAAATAGGGAAGTACCAGTGAGCAGGGAAAGTGGGAATTCCTCCTCTGTCCATAACTCTGCTGTAGGATAGAAGTACCAGTGTTTCTCTCCAGGGATTACTGAGGTCCTAGATAAAATCTTGGCACCTATGACAGCTGGAGTTCAATAAGGCAAATCCCTTCATCTTGCTAAAGTATTGTACAAATTTAACTAACTTTCACAGTCTTTAGAGGAAAGTAGATCAGCCAGTACTGTCACCTGCCGGCTGCTGAAAACCCAGAAGTAAAGTCATGAGGCAAAGCCCCAAGTGGAGGCAGCTTCAAAGAGATGCTCAGGCCACCCGGCTTCCCCTTGTCCCTCGCCACAGTTTCAGCAGTCCTCCCAGGCCTAAAATGCACTTCTAGGGTGGGCTCCTGGGCGACTGCGAGGAGAGCAGCTGGTGGTCACCGACCTAGCCAGAATTGCACTTCTGTTCTGTTAGCTTATTTAGGGAAAAACAAATGCTCCAAAGATACAAGTAACATCTGGAGAAAAAAAATAAATAAAGTTAAGTGGAAGGAACTTCATGAATGTATCTACAACGACTCCAACAACAATTTGACAATTTTGCAGATTTTCTGTGATTTTTATCTCCCTGTCTCCCAATACTGCTTTTAAAATAGTGCTATAGATGATTGCAGGGGCAAAAAGGACAGATTTTACTGTTAACTTGCAACCCTTTTTTTTTTCCTTTCCTTTCTTTTTTATTCCCCTTTTTTTCCTTTTTTTTTCTTTTTTTTCTTTTTTTCTATTTAGAGAAGTCAACGTACCAGGGCAACAAAGTATAAATGATCAATAATCCTTTTGCAGTCAACAGTTACCTGGTGCGAGGATCAATGGCAGCCGCTTGACCGCAGGCAGGACTCTCGCCAATAACAGTTCCTTTACTTGCTCTCTTACTGAGAGCCTGGCGGACTGATTACAGCAAGAGTTTGAAGCGTTTGCCAACCTTCTTCGTCTACAGCAAGCCGGCAGTCCCCAATTCCATGGATATGACCAAAATATATGAAGAAAAGGGATGAGGTCTGCTCATTAACAGGCCTTGCTTAGCCAGGGATAAGCACGTGATTATCCCTAAAATCAATGAAATCCAGAGTAATTTAAAAAAATAGCAATGCATTTCAGCAGCAGAATTCACAACCTAACTTGTACTTCCACTAAGGCAAATAATGAAAGAAGTGACTCAGAAAATCAGTGATCTGGGATCAAGCAAAACAAGATTTCACCAGTTTTTCAGGAAAATATTTAGTGTTGATCTAAATCATTTCATTCAGGCTAAAATGATATCTCTTTTTAGCTTTAGGATCGTCTTTGCTTAACTTCAGGTCATGATACTAATTTCAGTCATTTTAAATGAACCAGGGTCACTTAAAATGAAAAATACCACTTCGCAATAAAATGTTAATGTTTTGGTTTTAGAATCTTGAAATCAAAACAACTTTTTATACCCAAAGTATAAAGTTTCTGGACATCTGAAATAAAACATTTCCTCTGAGCATTCTACAAATGAGCTAAGCTGACATTTCCAAAATCCCCCTGTCCTTATTTTTAATATAAAATACCCCTCCATTTTTGCCTTAGTTTAGTGTATTATGTGGACTCTGTATTCATCAAACTCCTTTGCCTAGTTCCAATTACAAGTCTCTTATAGGACAAGTGATGAGAAGAAAAATGAGAACTTTATCTCAGAACATTTTTAATAGTTTAAGTAATTATAAATTGATTAAACTCATGTTAATTTGTAAACAGAACTTTTACAAAAAAAACTATGGTAGAGTTTTTATATAGTTTATAGTATAAAGTTAGAGTTATTAAGAAAATAACTCTATAGATGCAGATTTTTCCTATTCCATTTTTTAAGCTTCTTTTTTATTTCAAAAAGCCAGCAAGCGACATAAATACTTAATCATAACAGACATTATCACCATGAGGTTCAAGAAAAACATCATTTTTTTTTGTATTTCAAACCAGGTTTACTTGCAGCTCCTAAAGACAGGGTAGCCGTGTCCACTATGGGAGTTCAGGACTCTTGCACGGAGCAGCCTCTGTTCCTTTTACTGCTCTTCTCAGGAAACCCAGCAGGAACCAGAGGTTTGAAAGACTCAGGCAGATGGCCGTCACGTAATTAAATAATGTCACAGTATTGTACAGGCAGAGCTGCAACACCATACCATTACAAGACAACTCCAAAGGGGATGCGCTATTTTATTGCATCTCTAGCCACATCTAAAGACCACAAACTGTAAATAAGTCTAAATTCTAGGTCAAATTGCTGTCTGTGGACATGTTTTTTTAATCTGTCATCTAGCCTCATTTCCCAAACCAACTCATGAGTCAGTTTCTGCTCTCACACTAGTTTCAAATCAAAATACTATTTTCCCCTCCATTTTT
>JAUBOD010000059.1:523661-537477 GCA_032353885.1 Nothura maculosa | reverse complement strand
GGAAAATTTGACTGGAGCTTGCTGATAAAGCTGTCTCTGGTAAAGACCTTTACTGTGAGCATTTTTTAAGATCAGCAGGTTTTTACTTCTGTTTTAGAGTTTAAAGGATCTGTTTTAAAGTTAATTGCTGCCAAAGCATAGCAGCAGTACCATTCCTTTCTGACAACAGAGCAAAAGGCTCTTCCAGGGACATTCCTGAGGTTAGGGAAGGATTCCCTGCTTTTCTGACAACAAACGTTGTGCCATGCACTGTGTGGGTACTTTGTTTCCAGTCTGGAATGTTTTTAAAAATGCAAAACAGAGATGCATCAATTACCCCAACTTAAGAATAGCAGGAACAGCAGAAGGTCATGGAGGAGATGGTACAAAATGGAGATAGAGGAGCATCTATGTCTGAATGACACAAAGCAGGTTAGAGACAAAATGTTATTCCTTGGGATGTGAAGAGCTTAAATGTCTCTTCTATTATGTGTTCAAAGATTTAATAGCTCTACTAGGTTGAAAGCACAGAGATAGCATAAAATATGGCTAGCAAATAAGGCTAGAAAGGCTCTTCAGATCTCATTTAATACATCTTTCTGAAAAGCTGATCAATTTTAAACCTATTCCTAACCGATGTTTGTCTTACCTACTATTGGCCAGTTGTTTATTCTCCTTTTTGGCAAGAGTCTTAAAATACTTGAAAATTTATTTTGCCTCCTATCTTCACTGAGCAATCCCAGCTTTCCTTTGTTTCCTCACAGACCATGTTTTCTAGAACTCCGATCATCCTGCGGGGCTCTCCTCTGCCTGCCTGCAGAGCAGGTCCTCGTGGCTTTTCTTTTCCTCCAAGGTTTGAGATGCTTAAAACTCTGTTCTGCTGGATTTCAATCTGGCAATTACAGACATGATATGTACATAATTATTATCATAATTGAGTGGAGCAAAATATCACTTCACTCACCTTCCAGATATGCTGCCAATTCTATATCCTGGTATGAGACGTGTAATTTTTTTCCCCAATGTGGCTACGACTTGGGTCTCAATTGTGAAGTTCAGCTCTTTCAAAGATAAATTAGCATTTTCTAACACTCAAGTAGAAATTATAGAATTAGTATGAGTTTCACAGTCAATTTTCCAGACAGATTTCCTTGAAAAGGCAGAACTTAAATGAATCACAGCTCTGTAGCTAGAAGCAATGATAACTAATACATAGGAAGAATTGCGTAATACCAGTTAAAGTGATGCTTGAGCAGTTTTGGATCATATCTTGTCTACCTTTTATCTTAATCATTCAGAACCTGAATTCCACAACCATTTTCCTGCTCAGACATTATCTCCATCTTTCTGCTCAATCTCTGTAGCTGGGAAGGTCAGATTAGAAATACAGGGTGCAGGGAAGTGCATTCAATGAGAATGCATAGCCATAACATAATGCACTGAGTAGGCTTTGAAATCTATCTTAGCATGACATTTGCTTACCTCCTGCAAGATATGGGGACAGCTAAAAGCCACATTTTAATATCTTCAGAGAGCAGAGCTGAGACTGCAATGGACTTTTTAATGGGCCTCAAAAAACCATTGCTATGTATCTTTATCGAAAACTAAGACTCCGTCTTTGTGTATGAAAATGCCACACGCAATAAGACCTCATCAGGTTTCAACATCCTGCACACATCAAAGTATGTAGAAAGTGCAAAGGATGTATCACATGACTGAGGCTCTAAACGCTCTTGCAAAATATCCTAACTTCCAGGATTAAGTGTCCTACCAACTGGAACCACCAAACTTGAAGCATGGGCTAAGAAAAACCAAGTAAATTCCCTACCCTATTACGTAATCCCTGATATAATCATATAAATAAAAGTAGTAACAAAGACGAGTTCCCTGAACTAAAAATGTGCCCTCATTTGAAGAAAAATAAACGGTAAAATGCATGTTAGAGGATCATATTTAAGGATTTCACCTCTCCAGGGAATACAGTCCTATGATGCAAAACTCCAGATTCTGCTCAGATACATAAAGTTACCTCTCTTCACAGCTGTGACTCTGCAAGGAGGCAAAAGAGATCTGCAGAAGGAGCTTTACCTGGTGAGTCTGAGGCAATTCAGTAAGAGGCAGCAAGGGCTCCAGACTGTGCAAACAGGCTGTCCAAGCTGCATCAGCTGCTGAGTAGGCACTTTCTGTGTTGAACAGATTTATTCTAACAGGAAAGGAGGGAACATAGGTGCTGCCAAAGCTGTGGAAGTTGTATCCTCTGGGTCAGACACTCAGCTGGTGAGCATCGGCTTAGGGAGCTGTACTGCCTTGCAGAGCCGTGGGCTTGGCCTGTGGAGGAAAGAGACAAAAACTGCATTGCCCACTCACGTGCGCCTCTCAGATTTTTGAGGCATGGACTAACTGTGATTATCCAAGGTAAGAGGCACAGGCAAAGTAGGATAAACATCTTCAAAATACAGCAAAGCCTCCACTGCTACAAATGAGGAAAGCAACAATTTTAACTGAAATAATGCAAAACATAATTGCAACCTTCCATCCAGGTTACTGGAGTATTTCAAATCCTCTAGTAAACTCTGCTAATCCGGGCACAAAGGAAGTTTATGGACCAGCCAGCTGTACTTGGAGTCAATTTGCATAAAATCATCCCACAACTCAGCAGCAGATCTGGGAGATCAGCAGTAGGTGTTTCTCCATGGCTGAGTAGCCTGACTAGTGCTGCCTGGCCCAAAACACCGGCAAAATACAAAATTATGAAGATACTTTATGTGCTCTGCTGCACAGTGAATGCAGCTGGCAGTGGAGATCACGGCAAGGGAGAGGCCTGTGCGCAGCAGCCTCTGTCCTCCTGGCTGTACACAGGAAACAATCTGAAAGGACAGTATCCTCGGAATATGTTTATTTAGGGACAAATCTAAAACAATTTCAGCCTAAAGCATTTTTAAAACCACTTTCTGAAATTTTAAAAAAGGGCCTTTGAAAAATTAGGAACACCACTGGAATGAAGGTCCTCTCATCAGAGTAGAAACCAGCTAAATAACAAAGAGAGCCCACAACACACAGGACACTGCCAAAGCGGCAGAGATCTCAAGTTGCAAAACAGGAAGAAAACTTTCTCAGCAAATTGTAAGGCATATATATATATATATATATATATATATATGTGTGTGTGTGTGTGTGTGTGTGTGTGTGTGTGTGTGTGTGTGTGTGTATACACACACATACTGTGTACAAAATCTTCCAATCTTCCACATGTGTGGGAGGATACACACACACATACACACACACACATGTGGAAGAGTTTGCCTAAGGCTCTGTCACCCTCACTGTTGAGAAATTTTTCCTTAAATTCCTGTGGAACTTTTGGTCCTTCATTTTGTGGCTGTTCCCTCTAGTCCTATCAGTGGCCTCCACTGATCCACCCAGTCTGGTACCTTTTCTCCAATGGTGGTCTACGAACCCGTTGGAAAAGGGTATTGCAAAAACCGTATCCTTGATTTACCTCTCAGGCAGCACACGGATTTCCTGACCCAGAGCTTCCCTCATACAGACCTGTTATTCTCTCATGAGGAATGACGCCCTCCCGACACAAACATCTGATCCTGAAGTAGAAGAACAGCATAAGGCCCAAACGAGCCATGCAACCAGGAGTCCTGTTCCAAGCACCTTTGCTCCAGTCCATGATTATTAACAGCAGTGCTCAGTTTCATAAGGATCAGACTAAGGCTGTGCAAAGTTTTCTGTGACATATCAAACCAGACATGTATTATCCCGCCTCAAGGATTACTGGGAGAGGCAAGGAGCAGCTAGACCAGTATTAATTGCCCTATCCAAGGGAACAAGAATACCTGTAAATTTATATCATTCACACTTCAGGAAAGATGAGTACTAAAATCAAGCAAAATCCCGCATAACTGTTAGCAGAAGCCTTGAGCCCATGTCTCTGGCGATTGATGTGTTCCAAGTGACAAATCCCAGAAGTAGCAAAGGGGAAGAGCAGCAGCAGGTTCCCAGGTATGATGATTCCCCTTACCCAAAAGAAGTCTTAGTTGATTCCTTCATGCTGTGGAGAGGCTGTGCTCACAAACCCCTTGGGATGATGGTTCTGGATTGGGAGGGTTAGTAACGTGGTGGGGATGGTGAAGGTGGGGATCAGTGGCCAGTAGTTGTGAAGCCGCAGCATGGAGGGCAAAATCCTGCCAGCACCGGGGTGGGTAACAGCCCAGCACAGGTACCTAAACAGCCTGTGGCAATTGGCCCTTCAGTCGCCGCGGGGTTCCTCCTGCCTCCTCACCCCGAGGCTGCCCCCAGAAGAGCCCATGGCAACTGAGGTGGCCACTAACAAGAACCAGCACAGAAATGACACCCATGCTCCAGGTATGGGCTGGGATGAGGGACTCGGGCCTGAGCACATGAAGCATCTCAAACACGGCTAGAAAAGGGAAGCACCACACAGCCTGCCCACCCCAGTACCCTGGTGTGCAGGCCGCCCTGCTGCCCCTGAGGGGCCGTGACGGGAGCATCCCCCTTGGCTCCTCGCACGGGTGGCCTTTGGGCAGGGTGTGCTGGGCACAGGGGTATCTACAGCTACACAGAGCAATCCCCAGCGCGGCACCACCTGGGCCACCCAGATCCCCTCCAAATGGGATGGAGAGAAAAAAAAGGGCGGGGAAAGGGTGAGAAAAAAAAAAAAGAAGAGGAGCAGAAAGGGCAGGACAGTGAGAAGAGCAGGGAAGGAAGGAAGGAAAGAGGGAAGCAGAAAAAAAAAAAAAGAAAGAAAGGAGGAGAAAGGGGAGGAGATGAAAGGCGAGGGGAGAAGGAAGGCCAGGGCGGGAGGAGGAGAGAGGCCGGGGGAGGAGAGCGCGGAGCAGCTCTGCAGAGGCGCGGGACGGGACGGGACCCCCGGGCCATGCGGCTCCTGGCCGCGGCGCTCGCCGCCTTCCTGGCTGCAGCCCCAGCTCCAGGTAAGCAGCGCTGCATGCGGTCCCCCTTTCCCTTCCCTTCGCCTTCCCCCCATGCATCCCAAGGCAGCGCTGCCCCTCACAGCAGCTCCCCAGGCCCACCGGGGCGAGAGGGGGCTCGGGGCTGCTCTGCCCCTTCGCTGTGCAGCCCTGGGGGATCCATGCGGGCAGCAGGCTGGGCATGGACCCCCGGCATGTCTGAGCGCTGCCCAACGCACCTTGCCGTGCAGGAGCCTGCGGGAAGGCGGCCTCCGCGTCCCCCTGCGCCCTGCGGGACGACGCGTCGCTGCTCCGGGCGGTGCTGGTAAAGTCAAGGCTGAGGGGATCTGGGCACAATTTCTTCACGGGTGCCAAGATCCCACAGGCATCCCCTGGAAACTGAGCCCCTAAGTCACCTGGAGAGAGAATAAGGCAAAATAAAACAACTTTGCTAGGACCTTTGTGCTTCCAAAATGCCAGAGGTCCACTGGCCTGTGTTCTGCAAAAAGGACGCGGATCTGAACGTCAAGGCACAGGGAGGGCTGAGGGGGCTCTCTGCCTGTTTGAGGTTAACAGCAGAGGCAGATCTGGCTCTCTCCATCGTGGGGCAGGAGGCAGCAGAGCCCTGGGGCAAGTCCATCTGCAGTGAGCACAGAAGATTCCTCAGAGAAGGAGCCCCCAGCTTGCCAAAGTTGCAGGCACATCCGCTGGGCTGGGACCAGCTGGCTGCTTTGGGTGATCTTTCTAGCCAGCTCCTAATTATTTCCATTTAAACAAAGAGCTTTGCTTCTTCCTGGCTCATCTGCTCTTCTTACTTTTCAACTGCTAAAAAGTCATAATAAAGCAGGCCTTGACAGCAGCATTGTTTCACAGAGTGAACTACACACAGATAAAAGCCACTCCATACGCTTCTGGTCATGCAAAGCCAAGATTAGATGATAACTACGCTGAGCACCTGCCTCTCCCATCCCTTAACTGTTGCAGCAGATAGACAAAAAGTCCCTTCTTTCTGCAACCCGAAAGCTGGAGTGAAGACCCTGCCTGACAGCTGCGATGGAGGAAGAAAGGGTGTTTTCAAAAAAGGGTTTAGTTCTAGTCCTTCCTCTTAATTCATCCCTAACTTCCGACAGCACAGCAGGTACCAAAGAAACAAAAGCTAAAATCCTGCGATGGAGGCAACTAAACAAGCTGGTTGCAAATATGAGACACGTTTGATGGTTAAGCACACTGTATAGGAATCCTCAAGTCTTTGACTCGCTCTCCTCCCCTTTTCTATAAATAGCTTCCCTTTTGAGCAGGAGCAAGGCTAAACTCTTGTGGTGAGCTCCACTTGAACTGCAACGTCACCCATGCTATCCTGGGAAGGCAGGAGAACAAAAACAGTGATTCCTTGCTGGAGGCAGCAGTCAAGGGTCTAGAAGTTCAGCGCTGTCTTGGCCCATTAGACTGTTCTCAAGTTGTAGAGGAGTCTCCAGTCTTGGCCAGACTATCACATGATTAAGCCTCATGTTAAAGCTGAGCCAAAGGCAGCTAAAGACAGGAGAAACATTTCCACTAGTGTCCGAGAACCCTCACTGTGGCTCTTCTTTCCCACATAAGAGACAGCAGACCTGTTCCTCCACCATGGCTACTGATCCAGCGGCAGGAGTGGAAGGAGACAGTCAAGTAGATGTTTTCCTGTTTTATATAAAGCATCACCCAATCCTGCTCAGCATGAAGATGTGCTAAAAGCATGAGGAAATATCCAAAGCTGCACTCGTACAGCTGCAGTGATGGAAGTCACAGAGGGGAGAGAAGCACAAGCATTTCTTCTGATGACAGAGATCTTCAAGCAGCTGGCCTACTGGAATAAACGGGCAACACTACAAGAAGGATGTAGGAACTGGTATTTCATTACAAAAAGACACAGCTACTAGAGAAAAGCAGAAGTCCAAGCTACAAGAGACCAATGTTTATATGAAGGTAAACACCCCCAAAAGGATCAGATAACTCCACAAAACTTTTCTTGCACAGGCTCCCATCACCACGTGTCTGAACACCCCTGCATGTTCTCTAGGGTACTTTTTGGCACCATATTTGCCTAGATTTGAATTAAGCCAATGGTGCTTTTGCCTTTTTTTTTGGGATACTATTCCACTCTCAGTCCTAGCCAGCTTTTTCAAACAAGAAGTTTGCATGTCAGGAAAATGACATAATTGTTTTTCTTGAAATGTTTCATGACACATTTAGATATCTCAGTAAAAATGCCTGTGCTTTTCATTTACTGAAACCATATTTTTATAAAAAGTTTATTAAATACATATAATAAAAAAATCCTGAGAATACCAAACATTTAAAAATCCTTAACAAAACAGATTTTCTGGCTAGTACAGCTTCAAAATTCAACCTTATTTTGACGGTAGAGGCAGCCACTTCATCTTTACATCTCTCTGCAAAGCATGAAGGTCATGTAACTCCAAGGAATTATCAAAATCTTTGGTGACATTCAACCTTAAGTTTTAATTTCCATTTCTCTTCTACCTGTGTGCATTCCACAATTCAAAATAATATTTTACCCTGGGACTCATATGAAAAGCCACACACCATGCACAGATAACTGTGATAATCTAGACCCTTCCTACCAGGGTTTTCTTTAAAAATAGAAAACCATTTCTCATACAACATATTTCATTTTCTCTTTCATAAATTAAAAAAAAACTTAGAAAAAGTCCACCAATCAGTAGAGTTTTCTATTTAATTGACTCAAAATAATTAATATACTATTAATTTTAGAGGCTTCTTCTTTCAAAAAACTTCAATGCAATTTCTTTAATTTAGTGGACTTACTTTAAGTGATGCAATTTATCACTCCATTTCACAGCTTCACTGGAGCCATAAAACCAGCACCTCTGACTCCAATACTTCTTCAGAAATGCATGGAAATACTTTACTTGCTTATTTTGAAGATAAGTATATGTTTGTGTTTCAGGAGCTGATGTCAGGCAAGAGTTGCTGCCAAAATGTTCATCCCCTTTGTTAACATGTTCCTAGCTGATGTACTGGAAAAGTGTCCAGGAATGAAAAATTCATTCTCCCAGACTTGTAATTCTCAGTAGAATTTGAGTACAGTACACACAAAACAAAGTTTAATACTCACATTTTAGAGGCATTTCATGCTTTGTAGAGTGTATTGTGTGGAGTGCTTGGTCACTGCTGAAATATGGCTCTCTAGTGCATGCCTGCAGACCATAGATTACACATTATAACTAATTTAGGGAACACATTGACACAATATACCATAGTCAAAAATAGATCAGTCTTTGATATGACTAATAAGAACACTCTTAATGTACCATAGGTAGGATGTAAAAGAGAGGTGATTCTCATACCTCAGAAAATCAGTCAAGTACAAATCAGCCAGGTCAGGAAAGAAGAAAGTCTTTCTGCAGCACAGAGATGCAGACCTCCTTCAGTCTTCATCTATACTTGGTTAGAAGCACAGCAGAGAGAAACAACTGGTCTAAGCTAGCTTCATGCTCAGAACAGAAAAATAAGTCAGAAACGAGTGATAAGTCAGAAATAAATGGGAAAAAAATGGAATAACTCTTTAGCCTGATATAATATCATGTCATATTTTGTGAGGCACATAATGTCAGATTAAATTGGATTTGTAGTCACAGGACTAATCTGACAGATTTAATCCAGATTTCAGATGATATTTTGATTATAACAAGGAGACTGTTACAAATAGAGTAGCATTTGAAACATGATACTAGGAACTGTAAAAAAAAGTTGATTTGGGAAATGCAGGGAAGTTAGTGGAGAAAACTATCCTTCAGACATCTATCTGAGGAAGAGTGTAATTTAAAACTTGCACTAATGAAAAGAAATAAATGTGAACATGCACACAGAATATAGGGCTTTATCAGGTCACCCTAAGTTTCAAATAGCACGCAGGAAAAAAGAATGAGGAACAAGTAACCAAAGTCAAGTGGAACTTAATAAGTCTAAGTCATAAACTTGGGGGATTAGTAAGCATTTCTTCAATGAATCAGGAACTGAACCACAAATGACAAAGAGGGAAAAACACCCAAATATATTATTTAACTATAAACTCACATACAATTCCATAGGGGAAAAAAAAAATTAAAGCGTAACAGAAATGTAGGATATATCACACAAAGATTTCTAGGTAAATCTAGGAAGTATCAAGTCCTTTTCATACAACACTGAGCTGCTTCCTGTCTGTAATTCCTGCCACACACACACATTAATACAAATAAACAAAACTCAAGCTGGAATCAATGCTGAAAAGACCTATGAAGACCTGGGGAAGTGGAAAGTCTAATTTACTGCAGGAGACTCACAGAGTTTGACTTCTTTAACTCAGGAAAATGAAGGCTGTGAGAGACCAGATGATTCCTTTCCACATGGAGTCTGGCAACAGGCACTAAAGGGAAAAAAACACTGTTTAAAGAATAGAGTTGGCACAGGAACAAATGAGCATAAATTGTCTAATAAAACAATTTTGACTGGAAATTATTAGAAAGATTCAAGTCACTAGCAGAGTCAGGTCAGAGAATAACCTTCCATGAGCCCTTCTGGGCTTTATTACTCCAGGCTAGTTGTAGATAAAGCTTGTTTAGACAGAGAAAAGATTATGAGATGTTGAGTCTATGACAGGTGGGACATACTCATTTTAGTTCTATCTTATTAAATATAGACAAAAGGTCAGCAGAGCAAACTCACTGAAGAAGGGCCTTACACAGTCCTTACCATTCACACAACATAATGATGTGTCCCATATATCCACGTGGACTTACATACTGGGACAGCTTAGGGTGCTTTTGTGGTGGGATGGAGGAGTCTCATGATCCCTGTTCTCTCCTTTGCAGATATCTGTGAGGCTTTAAATGTGACGGTCTCACCAGGACCAACAGTGCGATACGCTGAAGGAGACAATGCTACCCTTTACTGCCACATTTCTCAGAAGAGGAAAATGGACAATTTGCTGGCTGTGCGGTGGGTCTTCGCTGTATCACCTACCCAGGAGTATCTGATGATCAAAATGACTAAGTTTGGGTCTGTCCAGTATTATGGAAATTATACTCACCATTTTCACAAGCAAAGACTTCGTCTTCTTAAAGAGAAACATGGAACAATGTACAAATTTCTTATCTTAAGCCTACAGCCAACAGATCAAGGACATTACATATGCAAAGTGCAGGAAATTGGAAAGCACAGGAATAAGTGGACAGCATGGTCAAACGGCACAGCAGCTACTGAAATAAAAGGTGAGAAATCACCAATTTCTTTTTTCTTTTCCCATGATCTCTTTTTTGTCCCCTCTGTCAAGTTTAAACAGACATTTGAAGTCTTCTAGGTTATTTTTAATTGCTATATGTGAATCTCAGAAGAAAATCTAATACTCAGCATTTTCATTACAATTTAAACATTATTCAGTCCCTGGTGACAGAGGATTCAGTTCCCAGAAGTGACAAGACTAGTAGATTTCTAGAAGAGAGTCCATTTTTCTCCATTACATTCAGTTACAAGTCTCTAGAACTGTGAGTAGGAATAAACAATCTTAACTATTATTTAAACAAAAGACAGAAGCAGAGAGAAATTAACTATTTTAACATAAAAATATGAAGGTCATCTAGAAATAGAAGCTTTATATTTTACATTTATGCTTTGCTTCTCAGTATGCTCATTACTTTTACTTCTAGTCTACACGTAATTTGAGTTGCATTCCTAATATCACTTCTGTATTTTGGTTTGTACCACTTTAGCCAGAAAACTGAGCTACAAAAGCAGTGATCAGCACATTTATTCTGAACTTCAGATAAACAAATGACCAGGAAGGAATGAAGGTTTCTAAATCATAAATCTCAGCTTGGAAATGGGGCTTCTCTTCAAGATGGGTCAGCTCAAATCTAATGCTACTACGTCTGCACTTGCAGAGAGTGCTAAAACAGGATTTTAGAGAACACACTCCTTTATAGAGGTAGCAGTGCTCAGCATCCTTACTGTTAGCACAAGCTGACAAACAAGCTCTTGACTTGTGATTTTATAAATAGAGTTGATTTCCTACAGGATCATCTCCAAAGATAATACAAGAAGCGTGACCGCTTGGTCTGTGGCTCTGGAAACACAGAGATCATTCAAGGCAAAATACAAATATTCAGAGGTTTATCCAGCAATCACAGAAAAACTTGTGGGAGGAAAGAACACTTTATGAAGTTTCCTTCATTGGTTTTGATGCTAAATTTATTGCTGAGTTTAAATCACAAAGGTTATTCAATTGTTGGGCCTAGCTCCACTACAGGTATTTTCAAGATGGATTCAGTCTATTTATGCAGTCTAAAATGAAAGTACATTCTGTCAAGTGCTAACTTCACTGCTGTCAGTAGAGTATGTGTATCTCTTTTGGATTATAAACACATCAGGGAGACATGGGGGACTGTCAAAGATGATCTTTGCAAATGTGCAATCCTCTCTGGATAGCTCTCAGATGTCACAAGCTGTAGCTTTTATTTATCAGAGTTCCTGCAGTATGTGAAAAACACAGTATAACAAAAGATAAATAGCTACTTTGTTTTGATCAAGAATGTTTAAGACTCCCTTGATAAATCATGGCATTAACATAATGTAATTAGCTGCTTATTAGTACTGATGATGAAAGACACTACTAGAACTGAAGTTCAGTTTGGATTAGTAGCAAAGAGCATGGATCAGCTGTAAACAACAATAACAAAATCCTATTCTAAACTATTTGATCTTATTGGTTCTGCAAACCTTGTCTGGGAAGCCTCTGAGACATTCTAACAGGATTTCCTTTGCATCCTGTTTGCAGACAGCCCGAAATTATTCAATAAAGCTCTATCTCCCCTGAGTAAAGAGCAGGACTGAGGTCTAAACTGCGATGTTGATTCCCTGCCTACTTCCTTCAGGAAGGAGCCCACCCCTCTGGCACCCAGATTGTAACTTCGTACCAACTACACATTTCAAAAAACCCAAGTCTTAAAGATGCTAGGTTTGTATAACTCTTGTGAAATTGGCTCATGGGTATGGAGACAGAGAGACTATTCTCATTAACACTCTCACCAAGGGAAAGTTGTGAGCAAAGCAGGTAACTCTTGTTCTTGATCTTCCCTGTGGCAGATGATCTCCTATGTCACAGTCAGTTGTAGGGCTCTTAGAAATGTCACAAGAGAAGGACAGTACTTGGGTTACTGGGGAGGGAGAAGTTGCTAGAATATGGAGCACAGAATTCATTAGATTCACGTTTCAAACTAGAATTTCTAGTTAGATTTTTGTTGTTTTCACTCTTTTGCTTTTAAATAGTGAAGACTAAGAGCACTAGAGCCCAACATCTCGTGAACTCAGCCATTTTCCAACTCTGGAGAACATTAAGTTTTACAAGCACCGACCTGATATTGTGTGGCTGGAGTCAAGATACAGTGGTTAGTCTCTTAACCAAACAGGGATATGAAATTAAACTTTATTGTACTCATGATTTAGCCCTGCAGGCTTCAGGCATCTGCCTGCTTTATGCTTAGCAGAAGTTCTTTCCTGTTCATAACCTTAACCAGGAAACAGCTCCTGTTCTTCTCTCTTTCTCCTTCTCCACTCTGGATTTGGACAACTAGAGAGATACAGGAAAGACAAGAAGGAACCGGCAAAAAGGGTGACTGGTCAGTCCATCTACCTCAGCCTCATCCCTTTGGGAAAGGGCAAAATGGCAGCTGACAAAGGAAAGGGAAACTAGGGCTGTAGTCCAAATCTCCTCATACACTGGTCTTTCTAAAAGTGTCTGGACAGCTGCATTGCTTCCCTTGGCTTCAAATATAATCCAAAGTGCAGCAGGAAACTTGAGATAAGACAGGAAGGCTGGACTACCTGTAGACTAAACACACTGACATAACACTCTGGGGGGGACCTTTGTAAGAAAGGGTATTTCACCTGCATTTAGGATTAGAATAAATATGCTGGAAGACAGCTGAAAAATTACATATATTTAAAGGCCAGAGCAACTTTTTACTACTAATCAGACGCTCTACTGGAAACAAAGAACTGCCTTAGCTAGCAGTATGGTAATATACTGTAAGAATAAAGGACTTATTATACTTGGGAGAGAAGGCAACTCTTTTCACAGTAGGGGTAAAATCAATAGTTTTCCCAATGGTAATACTTGGGCTTTCCAGGAAAATTTTCCTGCATATTCTGTATTTTATGATTAGTTGATCTTTTTATTGCAAAGGAGTTTAGTTACAATACAGTAAGATCTAAAATTTAAGAAGAGGCGTCATATGACTTGCCTGAAGCATGTGGATACTTAAATTATATACTTCTGTTTTATTACACAAGGTAACAGTGTTCAAATAGAAATGTTGTCTTATCTAGCATGTTGTTTCTATTAATGTGTCTGAAATTACTTCCAAACCCAAGATGGTATCTTCATGCTAAAGCACCAAATTTCTTACCAGCTCGTACATCAAATGGATGCAGAAGTAGCATTTAGGTTCCCTTTTTGGTTCACACAGGAGGGGGAGGTCACTGTGTAAGTTAAAAAATCTTAAGGGGATGGAGAAGGAAGCATGATTCTGCCTCTTCAGATTTGGAGTATTTGCAAGGGAATCAGAAAAAAAGTGTTGGGCAGGTCTTTGCCAAGCACAAACTATAGCACTACTCCAAGCAAAAGAACTTGCAAAATTATGAGAAGGCTTTTGCTATTTACTCCTATTAATTTATATCTATATCTATAAAATGTACTATTAAATCTTTATAATGGGGAAAAAATCCATATTTTGATGTTACCAACAAGTTATCTCTTACAAGCCTTGTAACATCAGCATTCTAAGCTAACTTGGATCTCTTTGCTAAATCCCATCTTCTACTCAAAGAATTTTCCTGAATTT
>JAUBOD010000059.1:461220-474015 GCA_032353885.1 Nothura maculosa | reverse complement strand
TCCTATATTAATAAATTTATTTGCATATATTTATATCAGAATTAATGAGTTTCTTTCTCTATGAATGCAAAACCTGCGCTGAAAGGTAAAAGTAGAATCTAGAATTGCTTTATGCCTTTAGAATGCAAGTCAACATAAACTTAGAGTTTTCAAGGCAGTGTTCAGGGATATAGGTAAGCTTTTTAAAAGTACAGTTCAGTAGGGTATATACAAAGCAACTAGTCAAAGTGATCACTGGAGAAAAGTAAGTTCTCCTTATGTTTATAAATCTAAGTATTGCTGAGTCCTGATGGTGCTTTAAACCCAAGGAGCTCAAAGTTTCTCAGAGATGCTTATGAAGGTGCAAAGACTTCCACCCAGAGATGCTGAGAACGTTACCTGTATTTGCAAACTGTGTTTAAATGACCGTTCTGGAGTCAGTGACAAGATAAAGGGTAAGTACCCTATTCTTAATAAGAACATCAGAAAAACA
Organism: Nothura maculosa; assembly: GCA_032353885.1. Lineage (NCBI taxonomy): Eukaryota > Metazoa > Chordata > Aves > Tinamiformes > Tinamidae > Nothura > Nothura maculosa. Next base: position 473,543 of record JAUBOD010000059.1, on the reverse strand, counting down.
CCAGGAAAGAAGATACTGAATTTAGCTGAAATGCAACATTAATGTATAAACAAACAGGGATAAAACCTGAGAGTAAAAAAAATAAATAAATAAATAAAAAGGTGTTGCTAATCATCAAGGGCATGCGGTCTTGGAGCACCTCGACAGCAGAGACATCTCATACAAGATCCCTTGCTGCTTTTGGGCAATGCTGAGACCAACTGCTGGAAGGAATTCTAGGACATTACTGACTAAGGGAGGTGGTTGGTGGATGAGGGACTTGCTGAGTCAGGGGCTCAGCTGAATATGCAGCAATATAAGAGCAAAGGAATGAGAAGGAAAACAGTAGTCAGCAATTTTAGTTGGTCTATCTCCAGACAAAGTTTTCAGTGCTTCGGGTTTCAGTACCCTTTGAATGCAACTATCCACTGAGATGTCAGCTCTCTGCCAAACACCCATAAACACAGTTGCAAAGCAGCCACTCAGACTGGGGACTTGTTATGCAGAAAAATTGTGCCAGCGAGATGGAGCAGCCTGTGCTGTTTACAACAGCAATAGCTGTTCCACAGTCATTCATGACTGCAGCTAACATATGGCTCACAGAGTGCCATGGTAAGCATTGCCTCAGGTGGTTCACTAACCCATCATCTACTGCTGGTAATAGCCAATATCATAGGGCTTATTACTTAATTAGCACAGTGCTTTATTTGTATTAGTTCATTTAGAAAGCAAAAAGAAAATAAGACCAGAATAACAGAAACCATTTGGAGAGCTGCAGGAGATACGGCCAACTCTCACTGGGTGTACTGTAGTCTGAGAAGTGCAGTATCCTAACCAGGCTACCTCTAGCATGGCTCCACAAAGACAGGCAGATTTCATGCCAGGGACACAGGCTAAGGTTCAGAGAAGTAGGAAGATACTGTTTAGGTGTTTATGTGTCTGAGCTTTCTAAAACCTGTATCTCAGGATCAAAACTAAAGAATCTCTTTCTCCCTCAAAATAACCCCACCACCATCTCAAAATAATACACAGAGCAAAAAGAACTAAAAAAAAAAACCCCACAGAAAAGAAGCAGGCATTGATTCTGCTCCAATTCAAGTATTTCAATGAATTCAGCAGTTACAGGATAGAGCCTTCAATAAGTCCAGTGTCCACAGAGCGCACACAAAAAAAGTCAAAAGAGATAAACTCCCTTTATTAGTTAGCCACTAGCATGTGCTCTGTGGTTCATAACAAGGTGTGCAGGAGAGAAGCCAAATGCCTTGCCCCCTTACCTGCAGAGAACAGAAGGTCTGTGTAAATGGCTCCATTCGGACCAAGTAGGATGCTACTATAATTGCTGATGAATAGTGAGTACAGTAATGGCACTGGGCTGCCAAGTCTCCTAGAAGTTGAACAAAGCAGGTTTCAGTGCAAAATTTAACCATTTCAAGTCCATAACATCCCAGATATCTCCAAAAATCTGCGAGTAAAAGCACACCTTACATACATTCATTTAATGGGCAGTTACCACCATCTCTGTATTCTCTTATGTGCAGAAGGCAATAAGAAGGTAGTGCTCTACGGGAGTCAATTGTCTTTAAAGCCTCAGTTGCCCTGTTTCCAGAAATACAGGGGTTTCCTTGGCATGTTGATACTTCAGCTATAGTTTCGTAAAGTCTTTGGAGGATCATTTTCAAATGGGATTCACCACTATTGCAAAGGGTCTGACAGACCTCAAACATTTGATATAATAGTCTCTAAAATGACTCACCTTCACTCTTTTCTACCTCATTGTAACGCTGGATGAACTTGCATTTCCTTTCTGCAGTCTGAGCTCCCATGGGCTTTGACAAATCCCGAAACGTATGAGGATTAGTAAGGTCCAGACTCTGAAAAGCAAAATAAAGCAGAAGTGCAATCTTAAAATTCTTGGAGTCTCAAATATCATTACTAATTCAATGACACTGACAGTGGCAAGGCTGCACTGGGAATTTCATCTGTTCAAGAAAGCCACAGATTCAGTTCCAACTGCTGCCATGTGTAGAACTGGGAAGGGATTATGGAAACAGAGTGGCAATCAGTGTCACTTAAAGAAAATGTTCAAAACGCAAAGGATTGGACAAGTTGCAAACTGTTCACAAGAGCTCTCTTGGAAACCTGCCTTGTCAAGAGTCACAGATGTCTGTCTCTATTTCCCTGCTGAGTGGATACAGTCTGCCCCTAACTAGGAGGGCATTTAACTAATGTTCATCTACCTTACTAAGGCAGAAAGTATCAGCATCCTGACTTGCTGACAAAGTTATTCTGTAACAAGATTATTCTATAAAGAATAGGCCTGGTTCAAACTATCTTAATTTTGAATGTTTGATTTAGACCCCTCTGCCTCAGTGCTATCACTGAACAAAACTTTCAGGCTACTACCATAGAAAGCAGGAATAGAATATACTGCTAAGTTGCAAGCACCTACCTGGGAGTGATAGTCAGCAAGGACCCATGGAAACACAGGATACTGCATGCAGTCATTGTAGCTGCGGCCAGCCAGTGTGTTCAGGTACATGAGGTAATCAAAGTTACTGATCTCTCTCTTCTGCCAAGATAAAGAAACAACAATCAAGGCCTCCTATGTTCACGCCTGGAGATCATGCTGCAGAGTCACACAGAGCTCTGCGCTTCCCCTATTCACTAGGGCAATAAGTATAAACAGTATAACCAGTCAGCCACTGTCAGTCTCCTTGGCACAATATTTCTTGTAAAATAGTCCATTCATCAGAACCTCATTCTTCTTTTTTTGGCTTTTCCTCAAACCTTTTGCATTTGTTTATAACTGTCCAGTGCTTTTACACTGTATCCCCAAAAAAATTCTCCCAATTTACAAGCAAAATGTATGCAATCTCTGTAACAGTACATCCCAGACAACAGTCAGATTTGCTTTAACATACGATCTGTGACTAGGTAGTCTTCAACTAAAGAGTCTTCTTGGGAAGCTTAAAAATGTGCAAGTGATCACCCCTCATTTGCCAGACAGCAGCACCGTATCTTTCTCAGTAGGAAGAACAAAAGCCTCTGCAATAACAGGATGCAAATATTCTGCTCTTGCCAATGTCCTCACTCCAAGTACTGAGAGAACAGCTTAGGCTTTGAGGCACAAACATGCATTCCTGTATACAGACACACAGACAGGTGCTGAATTTTTCACTTTTGGATATAGAATTAAGACTCATTTTACCTGCCATTTCTGGAGCATTGTCTTTTCCCCTCCTGTGTGTTTCCTGTACAAAACAAATATTTGATTGAAATAATCTGCTTCAGAACAAGAGAGTTAACATACTCCTGTTCTGTGCAATGCCCTTCTGTTCCCCATTTTCAGCCTTGGGAAACAAGAAATTATCTACACTAGGACAAGATTTATGTTTCATCATGGATCAAATTATTCCAAAATCAGTGTCATTGGTTAGGTTAGTGATGGAGTGCACAGGTTTCACAGACCATACATAAGACATAGGGCCATAGATTATAGAACTGTTACATGAATAACTAGCTGCTGCCTCATGCTCTGTACAGGCTCACACTAGAAAACCACAAAGCTAGTATTAAAGCAGCCTCAAACATCTAAGTGGTCTAGGACCATTACAGTTTTATTGAATTTGCTGTGGTAAATTGTTCTGTACTAACTCTTATAAGCATGTATCATTATTTCACTGTCTATTTCCTCCTTTTTCAGCTAACAGTGTACATTAAGGATAAATACTAATTGTATACATAGCCCAGCATTTTATTTCTTGCTTTGGCTCCCTCTCAGAAAGAAGGGTGTATCTGACAGAGATTATACAGTATAAGGAATAACCTTCTGCATGAAAATGCAAAACCCAGAAACAATTTTATCTCACAGTCTACAATTTTCCAGTTTTGTCTACTTCTCCCAAATACACAAGACACAGCAATTATGTTTACAGCAATCAGGCAATATATAAAGGGATCATTCATATCAGACACTGGAAAATATCACCTGGACTCAGTCCTAAAAATTGATTAGATTATGCTTTCAGTTGCACAAGGTGAAAAACAGGAAAAAGTCTATTGACTAGAGTGCAATTTAGCAGTTTTGTATCTCAGTTTTTGAGCCACATACAACTCAATGTGGAAATTCTGAAGTGGAAAATAAGACATCATGAGCACTTAACGTTTGCAATACAGTCCTCTTCCTATATGTTGATTTCAGAGAGCTTTACATCCCTGACTTATCTAAAACCTCAAACATTTGCAACTCATGCAGAGCATCTGGAATGGAAAGAGCAGGATTCCTAGTGTTGAATGAAGAACGCTTGTATGAAGGTGCTTGTCCCAGAGGGATCAGGTTAGGTTCTCCCCTTTCACAGTGGCAGATAGGCCCACAAAAATTTACCCCTGTTAATTTTACATTTGTAACAGAGTTCATAGGCAGTGAGTTATATAATGTGTAGGCCTGTTCAGCCCCTTGCTCTCCAACATTTTAGAGCAGGAGCATCATAACGGTCAATTAAAACAATACACAGAGGACCAACCTGTCCCAGTCTGCATGTATGTTATGTGAACACACAACATACATTAAACTGGGTGCACTACTATACTCTACCGAAACTATTCTTGTTTGTAGGCCTGAACTGCTAGGGAGGTCTCTCCAAGTGTCAAGACAATCCTCACTTTGCTGACCTTGGAAACTGCTATGTAATTCAGGGGGGCCAATGTGTTCACCATATCATGATAACATGCGGGGACAAAAGCAGCAAATTCCCTCTAAAAGCCATCCTTCTGTTTCTCAGAGGACCACACAGGAAGTTCCCTCCAAGGCCCCAGAGATCTGGAACTCTGCTTTCTTCTTGTTCCTTCATAACAGCTCAGAACACACTGCAGGTATTTCTCCCTTTTCCCTAGGATCTATAACCAAACAACATTTCTCCAGCCAACACCTCTCTGGCCAGCACAGCAAAAGCTCAAAGTAGATCCACAACGCGAGCACTACAACAGCAGTAAGTGCTTTAAAAAAAAAGGAAAAGATTCATTGGAAAAAAGAAAGGAGAAAAGTACTTTATAAATGCAAATAGGTTAACCTCAAGAGAGGGTACAGCTACACAAACCCAAGAGCAATGTTTGTATATCTTACTACTGTAAGGTATTTTTAGACAGCCTTGTCTTCCATTTTCAGATATACCAACTCTGCAAAACAGGACTAAGGTTCTCCCTCAAGCAAATTTTCTTGAAGAATCATTGCACTTGCAAGGTATTTTATGAGGGAAATCCTCTTTATGATAAGCCACAACCCAAGTTCAAAATTGGGAAAGTAGAGGTCAAGCAGAATGACAGCTTTCTTGGCAAAGCTCTACAATCACTCTCAAACCTTGGAAAAGTGACAGATTATATTACGTGTGAACAGAAGTGCAACATCCTTCTCATTTCAACGTACAAGTTTATAGGTAACATTACACTATGTCTCAAAAAAAAATAGAAGAGACACAACACAAATATCTAAATAAGAAAAATATTCAAGTAGGACTATACCACACACATGGTCCATGTCTTCTGCTCTCTTAACCAAGGAACAGCAATGCATTTCCATAGCATTCTGAACAAATCATTACTGTACTTTATTTTAATTCCCAACACAAAGGCGGTAGCCTCATACCTGACAGCAGTGCTCTGAGCTGCATCTGCTTGGTTCAGAGCACAACACCATCCCAGAGCAGCAAAGGAGGGAACCCCCTCAAAGTTTTAGAACACTGCTTGACATGCGTTTACTTGCTGAGGTCAGACTTTCTGCTTCAAAACTACTGCAGACAGTTACTAAAACTACAGAGATGCTTTATATGCCATAGAGACAAATTCCCACAAATTCATATGATACAACAGCAAACACTTTCTCAGAGAGGCAGAGCAACAGAAACTAAACTTTTAGGGAGTCACAGATAGATTAATCCAACTTGCAGTTCACATCCTCTACTGCACTGCAGAACCTTCCCTCCTATATTCACATCCACCCAAGTTGGCACATATTAAGAATCACCAATGTTGTGACATCTAAAATAACTTGCAAGTTTCTTGCAGTGCGCTACAGCCAAGAGAAGTGAAATAATCTGATGATTAACATCAACAGCTAAGACAAATAACTGCTAATGAGGGCCAGCTAACACTTCCAGGAACTTCATGCAGTCCTGTTTGTTTCCCTCCCGCCTGAACTTGCATGCTGGAACCAAATGTTATGCTAATCATCTCCAGTGACCCAGGATCCCTGTTACTTAGGAACACAAGTTTCACAGGCTACAGGAGAGCTGAACAGAAAAAAGGAAGTCCTTTTCTGTCCTTTTTCACTCACATTCGCAATAGTTTCTTGAAGGGCTGCCACTTTCTTTCAAGAAAGTAAGATTTTAAATTTACAGGTCTGTGAAAAGGAAATTGTCTTCTACTCCCCTGCTCCGAGCGGTTTGCTTACCAACGCCAAGACTAATACATTATCCAGAGGAGAGCAGACAGAGGATGACTGCACAGTAACAGACCATGGAGGCTCATCCCACGCTCCTGAAAAAATGCCAGCTTGTGACATCTGTACCTCGGCTTTTAAGTCTTCCTAGCTGCTAACCGGTAAGATCTTATGCAGAATTTAGTTCAAATCAGACTGTTAGCAAGAGTCTGCATTTAAGTCAGGGAATTAATCTCTCTTCCATAACAGGTCGTATCTAACAACAAAGCAATTGCAGCAGGCTTGTGAGCAGGGAAATAAAATCTTAGCCTTGTTGGATATGCTTTGCTTCATTCAAAATCATTAGTTGCATCAAAGCTCAATTTAAGCTATGTATGCAGCTATGCATGCAGTTTTTTCAATAGAGGTAGCCGCTATGTTAATGGGAATGCAGCTCAGAGGTGCAGAGCACACATAGCTCTGCTGCACTGGGCAAGCTCGTGGTGCAGCCCACAGGCAGGAAAGGGGTGCCCAAGGCTTGGGGAATGTCATTGCCTGCCACTTCACACCCACTCCAGCACCAACTCAGCACCAACTCAGGCCTCAACGAAAATCAATGCAGAAAGAATACTGCCGGGTTCAGAATAAAAGCAAGGCAGAGGGAAGTATAGCAAGGGAGCAGAAATTAATCCTTTGGATTCCTCAGAAAAGAGGCTTTTTACAAGAGGGAACTTCTTTCACCAGTTTGGTTCAAGCAGAAGGGAGCTGAAGGTTCTGTGGGGCTTTTGGTGCAGGAAGAACCACAAGGCGGGAGATCCTGAGCCAGCCAAGTGGTGCTGTGGGCAGAAGGCCTGTTCTCTTCCTGAATGCATCATGCAAAGAAAGAATGAAGAAAGATTCAGATAAGAGAGATGTATCAAGGTCAAAATCTATGGTTTTTGGCACCAGATCTCCTTATGGCAGGCCCAAGATACCATGGGTCATGACAGGTTACATGAGTGCAAATGAACATTTCTTGCTTCAAAGAGACACTAATCCTAGTGGGATCTGTTCCCTTACTGCAGTGTTCAATAACAAACAACACTACAGAGCAGATGATACCATAGACCTAGATTTTCTCTTCCTTTCTGCATTAAGTCAGCCTCAAAGTTCTATGGTTGTGAAATACCCCTGAAGTTCTGGCCTTTTAAAAGAGCAATCCAGATCAAAGCCATGATCAAGCATGGATAAAAGAGCTTCTAAAGAGACCAGTTGCTAGTCAATGTCTTTCCAAGTGAGAGTTTGTCACCTGCTAAGACAGCACCCCTACCTTTGGACCCACCACCAACTTGAGGGATGAATCTAGGCAGAGGGGAGAACTGTTAGAAAAAACAGAGCTCCCTCTTGGCACTGCTACTCTGCAGACAATGGGATACTCGTGTACCTCTCCCATTACTCACCCAGGAGATGCATCGTGAGCATGAGATAGAAAAGGAGTAATTAACATTTACAGCTAGGAAGGCTCCTGTGATTCCTGAATTTTTAATATCAGTGGCTACAGAACTGGAGCCCTCTTATGCAGAGCTAAAGAAAACGAGGCAGAGCTAAGTAAGCTCCATTATCTCCAGCTACAGCCCTGAGAAACGTTGATAATTAATACAAGCAGGCACAAACACTGCTCATTCCTTCTGAGCTGCCCAGTGTGTTGCAGTGTTTCTGCAGAACTCCACTCCATCTCCAGGTTTAAAATCACCTTCTTGTAAGTTAGTTAGAAACTTGCCTCCTACTTTTAACCCAAAGGAAACAGCACTTGGAAAATGTGAGTATTCCTTAGAGATCCATATTTCCTGATTATCTTAGAGGTCCAAGGTGAAAGTGGCTAAAAATCTGAGACCTGACCTTACCTTTGAGTAGTCAAGTATCTTTCAAGTCAGCGTATTATACAGTGCATCATACAGGAAGGTCTATGTTATTCTGCTCTCTTCAAGAGAATTAAACTGATCTGTTACCTCGGATTTCTTAACTCTCTGAAAACTCCAAGCTGTGCCACAATTCAGTGCAAGCCACTAATAAGAAGTGCCCAAAATGTTAATCTATCCTATTATCCCTCACCCACAGCTTTGCATGTGGCACTCAGCTCTCTACAGTGGGCTCCCTCTAGCGTTCACAGGTCTGCAGGGCACAGATAACACTAGCCCTGGTAAGACAGCATTCACAGAGAGCTGATTTTTGGCTACCAAGCATGAAAAAAGAATATAAATCTGTTTTGGATCAAAGAAACCTTTTTCCCTGTATTTTCACTTAAAAGTTTTTTTTTTAAAAGACACCCAGGTACTGAACAAAATCTTTTCCTGAGAGTATTGAAGATGTTTTATTTTTAAGTTAAAAAAATGCTTTTTCTTGGAGACTCCCCCTCCATTTTTTTAATGCATGCCTGGTTGAAAAAACGCACTGATTAACACACATTGAATATCTTGGTGAACTTTCTCAACCAAAAAAAAAAAAAAAAAAAGGCAAGGTCATACAAGCAAAAATGTTGGACCCCCAAATTACCCCAAATTCATTCAATTGAAGGAAGTCACTTTCCACCCTGCCAAAGTGTTAGGCAGCTCCCACCAGCTCCAGAAAGGGACTCAGGTGAGCTGCCAGAGCCCTCTGGCTTACATGGGATGCACTGTCTCCTACATTGCCAATTTGAGATTTACATCAGCTCTTTAAAGTAACAGAGAAATCAGGTTTTTGGGGTTTACTTCTTAGAGGTTCTGTTTTGGTTCAAATGCTATCTGATACCCAGAACATGCTGAGCAATTCTGGGCAACTCATAAACACTAACATGCACTTGGGCAGAGAACGCTTAATTTTGCACTACAGAGCATTTCTTTGCCTTAATTCCCCAACTACTCTATGTTCCACAGGCACTGTAAGGATAAATACAGTAAAGAGTGAGAAGTTTCCAGTTAATTTGATGACCAATTAAATGGGGAATTGGTAAACATAAAGTGACTTCACTGTGTTTAAACATATTTAATTTAGAAGAATAATAGAAAGATTGAATTTTTGATTCAGGGACTGGTTTCAGTAAGACTGACCCTACTATGCTACTTTCAGGACTTCCTGAAGCATCTGCCTCATTATAGGAGCACCTACAAGGGCAGGAGGTAACTGGCACACATCCCTCTTGCTGCTGCATTATTTTGTGACTATGTGACTGAAAAGCTGAAATGCCTTATCTGTAGCCTGAGCTTCCCCTTCATGTACTCACACATGATTAATGAGTAGTTAAAAAGCCTGAAGGGTTTGTAATGAAGCCTTTCTAATCGAGAAGTGTGTTGTAGACAAATCCATATTTTGTCCCAAACAAACATTTATCAAAGCTGTGACTTCACAATCAAACAGCAGAGCACGCAGACCAGCCAGCTGTAACCCGCACTCCTCTGCTCTGCCTGGGACACACATCAGCATCTCGATTCAGGAATTCAGCTCATTGTCTTGTCACTTGCCATAACTATTAGCTGTATTTGATGACCTTCCATCTTAGAGACAATTTATCCAATCCTGAATTACAATTAATTGTATTCACACAGGTCTCAATTTAACAAAGGGCCTAGCACTAGAGTGAGTCCAGAGCATGATCAAAGCACCTACATGTGTGTTTTGAGGGTAGGACAGAAATCATCCTTCCCAAAGCATGTGTGGAAACACAGAATAAGAGTTTCCAGAGTGTGTCCTTGAATAAAGGACAGAGAAGGCAGCTGAGTCACATTTAACATATCATTAAGCAGCCCAGCACTGACAGGCCGCTGTAGTCAGCCCTGCAGTAGAGCGTGGACTGTAAGCAGAGCTGGTAAATCTGGGAGGCCACCATGTTTCCGAGGAGTCAGTTAAAGCTGACCATGTAATGGTGTGTTTTAAACATTTAACTGACTGGGGTAGGACAGTTTTGGTTTGTTTTCCCAAGTGTTCCCAGAGTCCAGATCCTCAGTCCCTTAACCAACCTATCTTCGGATGCCAGGCGTGCATGGAAAGCAGTCTGTTGGTCTGGTAGAATGAGAATTATTTTGGATAGATTCTTTTAGTGCAGTCCCCAAGGACTGAATTGAGATCCACGAGACATTTCATTCAGGTCCCCAAACAGCTAATGAATGATAAGACATTTCATTTAGCCTCATTACATGCTGGGCTCAAACCAGTATCTAGAGATGAAAGTAAATTTCTCCCACTTGTAATACTTGCAATTTTACCTTGTAATACTTGCACTGTTCTGTAATACACTATTATTCTACAGCAGATTACACTAGCATTGTAGATCATAATTTCACCAATTCACAACACTTCTGAGAAGAGTTGTCATTCCATATTAAAAAGTCCATATTAAAAGTTCAGGAGAAAAGAAAAAACAAGAAACGGACTTCTCAAAAGTCCAGTGGTCATTTTCTCATTTCTGACTAAATCATTGTTTTGTTTTGAATTAGGGAGTAACAACTGCTGCTTTCAAAGGCTCCACCCACAGAATTTTGTTCATCTCTCTCAGAAAAATGGCCAAGGGGAAAGCAAAAGGTCAAAAAGGGAAAAGGATCACTTTGAAAACTGCCAAAAACTCCATCAGGATCACTTTTGATGGAAGGCGCCGTCTTGACTTAAGCAAGATGGGTATCACCACCTTCCCCAAGTGCATTCTGAAACTGGATGATGTGGATGAACTTGATTTGAGCAGAAACATGTTAAAAAAGATCCCAGACAGCATTCAGAGGTTCGAGAAACTGCGCTGGCTGGACCTGCACAGTAACCAGCTGGAGGAGCTGCCTGAAGGAATAGGAAAGCTCCAAAACCTTGCCTACCTGAACCTAAGCAACAACAAGCTGATCACTAAAAATCTGCCAGTGGAACTGAACCTCCTCAAGAACTTGCGCACTCTGAATCTTGGCTTGAACCGTCTTGACAACATCCCCACCACCCTTGGGGCCTTGAAGGAACTGAAGGAAGTAAGCCTCTTTGACAACTTCTTGACTGCCATTCCAAACAGTGTGGCAAAGCTCCCCAAGCTCAAGAAACTGAATGTGAAGAGAAACCCTTTTCCTGACCCAACACAACAAGAAGAGCCTGTTGACTCCATAAAACGCACCGAAACTCTTTACTTAGTGCAAGAGAAAGACCTGTGCTGTTCCTGCCTGAAGATATGTCAGGATGAAAGAGACAAGCTGAACAAGATAAAGAACACAATACCCAGCTCCTCAAAGAAGCCAAATTTCAATTCCCTCCTTACACCCAATTCCACTGCAAAGGAGAATCAAGAACAATGGAGACAAGACGCAAACATCTCTGGTATTCACCAAGGCACTCCATAGAGCTGCCCCATAAAATACAGCCCAAGGTAATAAACATCTGTCCTCCTGTTTATATCTTCCTGCAGCTCTCTTCATTTAGAGACTTGCTCAGTTTTCAGAACAGATCTGCATATTCTCAAAAACTAAATCCAAAACAACTGAAATAGATGTGTTCTCGGGAAAGAATTCATCAGAAGGACTATTTGCTAGCATCCAGGCCTGTTCCTACACTTCCAATGGTTTCCTTAGTCTCAGGCTTGAGGTAGGTGTGACAAAGAAATACAGTCAATATGTTCAGTGAAGGGATCTTCAGAAAGTTTTGTTGTGTATTTTTCTTTTAACCAACTCCACTGCTATGACTGAGCCCCACACTTTAGTCGTTCGTTTTCACTGGCTGAGAAACAACATGAGTGGTCTCAGTGAATATCTTTTGGAGGACAAGGAACACACCTTCAGGACTGGCTCAGAGAATCTCAGACTGGTGCCCTTGGCATAGCAGCCACAAACCAGTTCTAATTCAGAGGCAGCAGCCACAAATGCACTCTCAAGTAGGACTGTCTGGCACCAGAATAACTAAGCAGTACAATTACAATGTGCAAAGCTGAACAGCTTATGCTACTGGTTGCTAT
>JAUBOD010000059.1:439501-450817 GCA_032353885.1 Nothura maculosa | reverse complement strand
TCAGCACTGCTTATTCCTGCAGTGGGGCAGCTGTTACAGTCCCGGGTCACGTAAGATGGGCAAGGAGGGGAAAACTGAGGCACAGAGAAACTGACTGTCCCAAAGAAGATATGAAGGTTAGTGCCATTCATACCCTCTGCTTTGATCACAACAGCTAGTCCCTGTGCCTGCTGAACCTCAGCACACGTTAAATTCTTTGCTGTTACATCCTTACACTGGGATCAACTGTAACAGTCCACCTGTGCAAACACCCTGCCTTGGTGCCTTGTGCTGCTGGGACCTATGTGTACAATGGCCCTAAACACACTGGCTCTGCCAAGCAGATGCAGAACTGGGCAGCTCCACCTGTACCCAATGCAGAACTTCAGAGCAGCTCCCTCCTTCGTTTGTACCCGCTCTTCAACGAGCAACCTTCCTCCAGGCAGGCATCCCGCTCCCTCTTTAACTGATTTCTGCTATTATTGTCCTTGGAATCTCCTGTGCTCTGCACAGCCCCTCCTTTAAGGAAAGGCATTGTGCCCAGATTGCTGCTAGCCCATGTCCCCTTGTTAACTTTAGATTCATTACCCCAGCTGCTTGGATTTCTTACCAGCTCAAATGACTTGCTGGCAGCCAGAGCTTTACTTTGCTTCAAAATACAGAATTTCTACACAAAAAATCACTCCCTAGGCCTCCCACACCTTCTCCATCTGTAACATGCTAACTGCACAGTAACAATTTGGCAGGAATACTTAAGGCTGGTAAAGATTAGAGAAGCAATCTCACAGTTGGGGTCTCAGGTTACAGACACAGGAATCCAATTTCCCTGTCTCTGCTAGTAATCCAGGGTTATTTAAAGGGCTGGACTTGGCTTTTGGCTGGCAAGTTGATATATTAGGGCAGGAGAGGTTTGTATTTGCATTTCTGTTGCACAATTCTGCAGAAACACATGTTGTGTAACATCATCCCATATCACATGCACATAACCTCTCTGTGTCTACAGCTACCCTCTTGTCCATCTCTTTTTCTAATGTACAACTAGAGTCAAAACACAACAACAACCCTCTATAGTTCACATTTCACCAGCCTATAGTTCACCACCACCTACATTTTCGATCTGGAACCAGTATATCATTAAAAGCTGATGGAAGACTAGGTGCAGAGTAGGTAAAGAAACAGATAGGTAAAGAAACAGGTAAAGAAGAGTACCAAGCCATGAATGGCTGGATATGACACTGTCTCTGGAATAGGTTATCTTCAAAAGAAAGACCAAGATTTTGAGAAAAGGAAATAGGATAGGACTGAGAATCCTGAAAATTCATTCCATAGGGGAGAACAATGGGATGGATAGCCTATAAAAAACAGGACTATGTAGACATAGGAGAGGGGCGTGAGAGCACATACCACCGCACAGCAATGCCTAGAAAGGCTTTACACTTTATTCTGCAAGCAAGATGAAACAAATGATCATATGATATTAAGAAAATACCTCACCTGAACCCTTATTCTCCTAATTTAACTTGCTGGAAACAGACACAGAGCCAACAGAAAATGTCACCAACATTCAATTTGATAACTTCTACACAAAGCTATCTCACATATCTGAACATGTGCAGAGATGCCCATGCTAACAAAAAAAACCACCCACCCTCAGAACTGGGTGACATTATAAAGCAACAACCACTTTCCAGACAGGGGCTGTCCCTATGTTCCAGGAATCAAGCTGCCAGTTGCCAAAGCCCTGCGAGGGCTTCTCAGCGCAGTGCAGTGGGTAGGACGGTTCCAGCTGCCTGGTTCAAGCGCAAATGGCTCCTGCCATTTACCAGGCAGGAGCGCAGCGCGCTAAGTGAGCGCGGGACAGCTAATGTCACCCCCTGCTGCTTCCCTTAATACTTCTGTCAGCTCAGCAACACGGTGACTGCTGCTGGAATCAAAACACGTCCAGCATTTTTGATGGCTGCCTGTGGAGTTACATGGAGGAGAGACAGAGAGCCTGAAGGCTCAGGAGGAGATCAGCACGCAGAAAACACGCCTCATAGCCACGCATGTGTCTGATGGGGAGAGGTAGGACAAGGAGGAGGGTCAGGGGAATTAACTTGCTTATGTAGACATCTAGAATACCAACAGCTCTAATAGCATGAGGAAAATATCATGCACAAGAACAAGAATAGAATCCCTGGACACTGGCAAAATGACAAAATTCCACAGTGATATTGAGATGTGAAAATAAAATATCTATTTCTATATCTACATGCAGTCAAAGCACTATGAGAGCCAAATTCATACGCTTCAAGTCTAAGCCTTGGCTTCCATCACAGATACTAATTTTTGGGCCAACAGGGACAAAGAGGTCACTGAAAGAAAAAGGTACATTGTAAAAGATCACAGAATGAGGTCAGGTCTACTCTTCACGACCATCTCCCAAGATCCCAAGGGAAATAGCTAAATGCAGTGAATATCCAACATCTAGTGTATATCCATGCCAGTACAAGAGCAAGGAAGTACCAGTGCTGTTTCGACTAGAGGAAATGCTACAGAAGTTTTAGATGAAAAGGATGCAAGCAGGGTCCCTCTTTTTAGAGTCTTTCCACTACTCACGGGGAGCTGGAGAAGAGCAGGGCATGAGAAGAGAGAAAGAAAACATTGGCATTCACCGTGAAAAGATATTGAATGTCACTGAATTAGCACCTACTCAAGCTCTTGCACACTTCCAGAGACAAATCCAGGCTGCTCCTGCGATGAAGCAGTGTAGGAAGCTCAGGTTTTCAGAATTTGCCACGGCTTAAGCAAAACCTGAAGATACTATATTTCAGGTAACAGAAGCCTTTGGACACAGGCCCAACACTTTTGCAGTTGCCTCAAAGGGCTAGTGTTATATGCTCTTCTAGAACAAGTCTCCACACGAGTTTGCAGAGACTGAAAAATTGGAAGTGCACTAAGGAAATAAATTGACACTTACTATAGATGGAATCCACCCAATCCAAAACGTAAACTGGACCGGCCTCCATACCCAACTCCCCCTCTAAAAGGCTCTCTCTCCAAAGACAGTTCTACAGCGCATCTTAGTACCTTTTCACTGTCTGCAAACTCCTGCAATATAATCTGTCTTTCCACACACAGCTCCAAGAAGTCTTCCGAATGGAAACTTTCGTGCAGGGCAGGGAAGAACGTTAGCTGGTTACAATCGATTCCCTTCTCATCCATCTCCCTTTCTGCTCCATTTAACGTCAGCTCTCCTATATCAATAGGAAAGAGATCACAGTTTGAGTGGCAACCCGATAACACCAAAAAGATTTGCATTTTATACTTTCACCCAATCTGTTCTCTCTTGGGAAAGAGCTTTTTTCTCCTGCAAAATCCAGGCAAGAAAGAAGTAAAACCCATGACTGCTGCAGAAGATGATTTAGTTCAGGGAACTAAAAAGAGGCACTCAGTCATAATTTAAATCAACTTCTTACAATTATTGGAGATTCATGCATACTGCTCAAATGAATTTATTTCCAACTTTGCACTAAATTGGGCTGATTAGATAATATGCAAGTAACTAGAAAACAGGCTGTTTGAAATATTCTGACAAAAATTGGAAGAACTGAAAGTGTTAGTCTCTTGAGGACATACACTGAATAGGGCTTTAAAAAACAAGGAGAGACAATCCAATGACAACTTGCCCAGGTTGTGCTCTCACTTTTGTAGATACATGAGGTGCTATACAAACATACAGTGCAACTATGATGAATTTTCTCTTTTGCCTTTTATGCCTTTTGCCTGCAACATTCGATGGGAAGATTACAGTGTTTGGTTTTGCACAGAGCCTAGAACAAAGGACTCATGACAAAGGATCCTCAGTTCCTAGAACATATCACAGTAAAAGGATAACAGTACTGCATGTGCTCCAGTGCACATTAGGAGCTTCACATTTGAAAGAGCCATAATGGTGGCTGAAACAGCCTGACACTTGGCTCACACTTACTGAACTCAAATATTTCCTTTTTCTATCATATTTCACATTTCAATTCCTCTTTCATTCTTTTCATCTCATGTAATAAAGAATGCCTTGGAAAGTGAAAATTGTACTTTGAAAAATACTTCTACTTTTAGCCCTGAAAAACAATATATATTATTTTTCTTTCTTTCCACTCTGTACTAAGGTCAGCATTTCCTATGATGATTTGTGTAAGTTAATCACCTGGTTTTAAATACTGTTTTAAAGGTAGAATTAAAAGCATCCACAAGTGGACGGGCTACACCTCTCCTGTAGTTAAACAACTTGCCATATGCTTAATATAACACTGTCTGTATCACAGGGTTTTTTTTTCCCTTCCAGAACTTTCCAGGGACAACATGAGAGAAAAACTCTGAAAACAGTTGACTTACCACCTGAACAATTACATCACTCTTGACCAAAAACTTTCAAGTGACCTTTTAAACCAGAATGCTACTTTTTCTCCCTAGCCTAAATTCCAACCCAGAGCTCCATCTACCAATTTCAACTCTTTATTTGGCTCTATACGGCCACCCTCTTCTATCATGAGATTTAGTCTTAAAATTTTACCTGTTTTTTCTTCAGCAGTGAGGGATGAGCGGTTTCTGTTTGCTAGTAGAATCTGAAAAAGAGAACAGATATGACCAATGTGAAATATGCAAACAGGTAGAACCTTTTTACAGACTACTATACAGAGTTAGAACTAGATTGCAAATAAATTCATTGCAGAGACAAGTAAATACATTTGAAAAGACCAAAGTAACAATTAAATGTAGGAATCAGTCACCAGCTACGCAAGGGAAGTGACTACTATTTTTTCCTTAAAGACCACCTTGAATGAAGTCAGTTACAAGATAAAAAAAAATAATCCCATCAACTTCCTTGTAAATAGATGGGTGCAGTGGTTTCCCCACACATAGAGCAGCATATCGAGGGTCAGATGATGAGAAAAGGGACAATGTCCTGAGTGGCAAAAAGTGCAGATCTGTGCACTTCGTTCAAATGCTTCCTACCTCACTCCTCATTTGTCTCATTGCTGCTCTAGAGCTTGCATGCTGAATCCTCCTCCTCATTCGTGCAGGTCCTTCATATAAGTCAAGGATCCACTGTGGCTCTGAGGACCATGATGCATTCCCCCATGGACCCTTTCCATGGAAAAGCTGTTCCTCAATTACCGCCCAGTCCTTGGCTGCTTTGCTGTAACCACACTGCAGCATCTGTGGGAGAGAACAATTTTGTGTCACTCCTGCATACCTCCTTCAAAAGGATTTTTTTCCACTAGACTTACAACACAAGAGGTTCACCTGGAAAGCCAAATGACAACAAATATGTTCACTGGAAGAGAGAGGGGCTCTTAAAATATCAATCCTAAGGCAAGAGAACCGAGTATTTCCAAGAATGAAAAACATGTTGGTCCCTGATGGCCAATTTTGAAACAGAAATGTGCATGTGAGATATTATACCCTATGAACTTGAGTCTTGAGAATTTGTACCGTAGAAAAAAGGCAGAATCCACCACTGTATAAGGAGATGAATTTATTAAAAACAAACAAAACTTTGAAAATAAAGTGAAGCACATCACATTTCAGTGGTGAGGTCAGCAATGAGTACTGGCTTACTAGTTTTTACCTATATTGGGCCAAGAATTCCCGCTACACCTACTACTGGCACTTTGTTCATCTCACATTTGAAATGCCTGATCCTTGGGCAGTGCAGAAGGACACTCTTCTAAACAGACACATCACAGCATTCCTGTTCTTTACCTGTACATGATTCTTGTACAATGAAGCATATAGTTCCTGCCCACTTCTTCGGTATCTTTCCATACATGACACAAATCCCTAGAAGAAAGAGTAGAACACGTATAAATACCAGATGCTGCAGGTGTAAGCTCTGCGAGGAGCAGAAATAAGCATTAGTTACTCTTATCCTTTTGCAAGGATAATTAGGTAATATGGTCTGTGTTTATGAGCCATCAGGCTCCAGATGACTCAGTGGTAAGGCAATCTTGTTGGTCGAAAAGAACACCTGAGAGCAATTTGCACACTTAAACCAACTAAATATATCCAAGACTTCAACCAAAAGTCATTAGTGTAACTGCTCAGAAGAAGAAAGAGTAAATAAGATTCTAAAAGTCTGTCTTTTGGAAGGGAATTACTTGGTACCACAGGTAGCATAGAAGACAATTATCTTTTGTAGACACCCCAAACTGAGGCCATGGATCCACAGCTGGTAACTATAATCCTATCCCTTGCTGTATTAACAGAAAGTACTCGCAAAACAGTGGTCAGACTTCCCCTTCTGCACACAGGAAATCCATCTTTTCTAAAGCCATCTTTCAGATTTGGGAGCCTAAGTCCACTGGCAACAGGCGTGTAAACACACTGCTTAATTGGGATGTGAAGCAGAGATGTGCTGCCTTGTGGAAGCTTGGAGAGCTGTGCCAAAGCAAGGAGTCACACAGGCCATTTCTGCTCTGCTACACAGCATGGACATGGTGTAAACCCCAGTGCTACTCAGACACCTCTGCAAACGCAGGTCTCCCAAAGCTGTCTGGAAGGGCTTTCTGGCCACCATTCCTTCCAGGATGCATTAGACCCCTGAGACAGCAAACCAAGGTAAAATTCATACACTTCATCAGGAAAAGGGTCTCTGAGCAGGTCCAAGATGCTGATGAATTGCTGTCAAGAGATTCAGCTGCACTCTACATTCTGCCAACAGTCTGTTACATGATCTTCAGCAAGATGTGCAATTGCTTGGGACCTCTACTTCTCCAATCATAAAACAAGCACTATAATACTAACGTCAGAGTTACACAGGCTGAAGTCATGAACAAATGCTCAGTGTGATGGGATCCTTAAATCCAAGGGATAGAGAAAAAAATGGTTTACTTGTCCTCTCACCTACTCCATGAAACCTACATTTTTACAAATTCATAGTGACAAGTTTCACACAACCAAGACCTTTACGCAACGCAAAACAGAGAAACTGGTCCAGCAATTCCTATCTGATCTTTTTCAAAAGGTTTGCAGAAATATCATTAAACTCCACAGAAACACCACATAAACACAAATATCTATTCCATATGCCAGCCTAACATATGCAGGGAAGATGCTACCTTACTTGAACATGCTTTTGAAGTCAGTAAGAGATTGCCATGAAAGTCCCAGCCTCTCACTACCTAAAGCCACGGATCAGACGGGCAACTTTTAAATGCATGGACTTTGTGCCTTGCAGACAGTGATTCATCACAGCAAACTGTCTAGCTGCTGCTTGCACTTTGCTATAATTAAGTTAAGACCCAAGGTCTACATGGTGAGCCGATTACTGCTGGCTGCCAGCCAGGTCTGTACCCCTGCCGTGAAGTCCCATTTATTGGTGTTTCCCTGCAGGAAGCCCCTGTTTTACACTGATGAAAGTCATTACATTTTTGTTTGTTTAAAGCATCATTAAACCTGTAATCACAGTTGTGGCCTCACAAAACTATTCCATAATTCATATAAAACTCTCATAAAGACTGACCTAGAAAGCAATAGCATCTCTGTGCTGTTGAGGCAGACTCAGTAGAAGAGGAGAGCCAAGTCCAGCTTCATGCAGACATAGAATAAAAGCCATCCAGAACAAACAACAGATTTATCCATGTATTAGCAAAAATTAGATACCCACAGGCTGTTCAGGTCAGGCCAGTGCTCTACTGGCAGCTGTTTCAAAGCTGTTCATAACTTCTATTTCAGCCGTGGTCACTGATCAGACCCCTAAGGTCAAAGCCCACATGGAAAGATTCTCACAAGCTTCTCTGACCTGATTCCAACACTCTGAAACACAAGCAGAGTCCTAAGGGAAAAGAGGGAAAAACCTGCTAGCCACTTCTGGTTAACTGAAGAGTGCCCATTTAGGCTTTGAAGAGAACTACAGGTAGCCATTTCCAAGATGATCATCCCTACAAAAAACACTTGCTTGCAAAATGAAATGAAGAGTTGGGATCACTTGGGATCACTGTAACAGAACAAACTCTTATCAGAAGAAAGTATTCGATACAGAGCAATATTCAATTAGAATCACTTCACTGTATTGTACTGTTGAATGAAGAGCTAGTGCAAAGTTTGCTGTGACCTCCTTAGAAACAATTTCTTTAAAGAGCGCATTGTAGATGGTTGTCCTTTGAAATGGCAATAATTCATGCAGTAGATTAAGTAGTATCACACTACAATATTAAGGCATATGCAGACTTTGATAACTACTAATACTATACGGCATAATACAGTAATTTGGCTGTCATCTACAGAAAATTAGGTGTCAATGCAAGAAATAAAACCTGTAATTTAAGGCATATCACATGAAGAGACCATATTGAACCATCTTGACCTCATAGGTGGAGCATGGTGCCATGCTTTTAAGTCTTTCACAGCTGAGGGACTTTAGTTCTAGGTAGAATCAGACCATTTTGGTGTCTCAGATTCTCCAAACAATACTTACAGCCTAAAAACATGAGACAATATATAAGCTATTTTCCTATTAGAAAAAAAAAAAGAAAAAGATAAGAAAATCAAACAAATGAGAAAATGATTAGAGAACTGGGGAAAAGGTAAAACCAGCAAGGAGAAAAATGCTGGCAAATACACATGCCAAAAAAAAGAAAAAACAATCCAGAAACTACATTTGCCACAATTTCTTTAAAATAAACGAATTAAAGGGCTGTTTGCAATAAAAGATGATTTAAAAGGAAGAAAAAAAAAGTTAAGAGGTGTGACTTAACAAACCTTTTTTGAGTTTTGGAATGCTGTGTCTGATTTTACTTTTTCTTTTTAAATATATCACTTAACACTTCTGCAGTCCATAAATGTTCAGACTTGCCATAATAAACTCATACAGACACCAGATGTGCCACAGATCTTTCCTAAGGAAATATTACGCAGTTTGAGTGCCAAACTTTTGGACTTCTTTGGGTAGATTATATCCCGTGTACTGTATTTCAGAATACCCTTCCTTCACATGTAGGTGCCAAAGCTCTTAATAAAGTTGAAAAAAAAATTTTTGGACTTGAAAGTGCCAAAGGAAGGACTTAAGATGTACCCAGGTCCCCCAGGGCTAGGTACCAGCCCAAACAAACTGTGTAGTCCCACAGGTGAGAGTGAGAATGCCCACGGGCCTGTTTTGAACTTTGTGTTCAAAGTCATCTGTTGAGGAGAACTAGAATGGGTGATATTCATCTGCTACTTCAGCTGTTGCTCTGAGCTAAATAATTAAGATCATTCACATAGCATTACAGCTGCAACAAAAAATACAGATTCTTGTAGAGTATTTGTCATGAGCACACCTTAGAGGCCCTTTTGAAGAAGCTGTTTGTCTTTATGCATAGTTTGCAGACAAGGACATCAAAACAAGTGAATTTGCTTGACCGTGAGTCGCTCTGCCACCATATCTAGGCGGAAAGAAGTTTGGGATAGTGCAAAAACAATCTGAACTATTCTGAAACAAATTGGTAAAGGGATGAAGAGGATGTCAGTTTACCATAGCAGGAGCACAACTTTAAGAAACAATCTGGGAATTCATTTTAGTCTGATTGCTCTTACATTTATTGTAAGAGCATTCATTCCATTACATTCTGATGTTCTGAAGAACATTCACTACATTATATTCTGATATAGTTGATTTGACAGATAATTAGATCTCATGTTGTTGGAAAAGTCCCCCTTCCCTGATTCTTCCCAACCTGGTGCTCTCAAATCTGTATGGAAAGGTTTTTCTCTACATAGTTGTAACCAGATCAATCACTAAGTTTTTAAAAAGACTCCACGGACATGGCAGAAAACAGAACAGCTGCTAAATTTCTCTTAGGGACACAGAAAGTGCATGTAAATAGCAATAAGTGTCTTTCAATACACTTCAATACACTGGGGCAGAGAGGCTGTACATAGCTTCATAAACTGAGGGTGGCCCCAATTTAAGAAATCAGGGAGGAGTCATATCATGTTTAGGTGCATACTTACATTTAGGTAATGCAATACTTTATGGATTTCCTATAATATGTTCACAGAATATAAATACCAAACCTCTAGCTCCTATTCCTAAAAATCACAAAGATGACTATAACTCGGTTTGACTAATGCAATCACTTACCGTCATACTTATGAAAGAACATAAGACTAGGAGTGAAACTATCCCAACATATTGTAAGTTGATATCTCAAGTAAAGGATATTTACAGGCAAAATACCTTTTCAGTGGTATTCTCAGACTTAGCTTCCACTGCAGAAGCCAAGTAGGAATGAAACTGCCTTCTCTTCATTATTAGTCACTGTTTCTTCTGGAGCTTTTACACAGAGTCTTTCGCTGCAGGCTCATATTTGCCTTACATTCTGGCATTAAACACACAAATAGCCATGCAATACTTAGACATTTTATCAAGAACAGCTAAACATGCTTAAAACCTCAGTAAGAAATGAGTGAGAAATCTGTTAACATATAATTAGAATCATTATAACAAGAAAAATCATATATGATATTAAGGTAAGTTTATTAGTTACATGATTTTTCTCTTTAAGAACCAAACCAAAAGGCCGCATTTTAATAAAAAAATTCTGAAAAAAATGCCATTTTACCAAGGGTGAATCGTTTAGTTTTACCCAGTTATCTATTTCCCAGTAGTTTGGCATGAAATGGCATCTGCCTGTGGGGTGTCGCTTTGCCCTTCATGGCAGCCCTGTATCCCAGCTCTGTCCTCCGTTCTGCGCTCTCTTGGCAAGAGTAAAATCTCCCATCACCCACAGTGTGGGGAGACATTTTCTCACTAAAGAGATTTATTTCTGCAATCACCATCTAAACACAAAAATATTTTAAACGGAAAATTCCTCAGCTGCTAAGATTTAAATAGTTACAGAGCTAGACTGGCATCAGGAGCTAGACTGACAGCAGAATATTTTGAGTCTTTTTGAGGTGCGGAAACTATCCTGTCATATTCATTTTAGTTGTCATACCTTTTTTTTCCCCAAACATGTAACCAGAATTTCCCCCCAATATTTCTTCTTTCTTTCCTGCTAGATTCTGGAAAATAGACCAACCGCTTCTTTCTAAGCGGCCCCACAAGCAGAGGCTGGGGTTACAGCTGACATGGTTGTTTTACAGAGAAGAAACTGAATGTTATACTCAACTAATAGACTTGCCTGAGGTCTCCCCTCTCACCAGCTCTGTTGTGTTCACCTACAAGGAACAAGGCAGTTATCACCTGCAGCAACAACCAAGTCTGCCACTGGTATCAAATCCAACAGGGATGGTGAATCTGAGGCCAAGTATTCTCCTACCCTGTGCAAATGATAAGCCACCCAACTTGTGCCCAAATTGCATTTCAAGTAATTG
>JAUBOD010000059.1:404589-419116 GCA_032353885.1 Nothura maculosa | reverse complement strand
TTTCCTTCAGGCAGGACACTTATTTATGGTTAGGCTGCTGCTGTTTAGAATAAGGGGCAAAATAGCACTGAAACAAGGCAAAATGCTTTCCACAACAAGCCCATAAATCCATTATTCCATTTTAAGGAGTAAGTCATAATATTTTGAGGTTTGTGCTTAACCTTTTTTTTTTAATAAAACCAAAAGTTTCTCTCAACATGTTAATGGAACAAGGAGATGTCAAGATAAAAAATTCCCCAAAAAGCAGCAAACAAAAGCCAACACATGATACCTGGGAGAAAGATTAAGAAACGGTGAAGGACAGAACAAACAATACACTTTCATCTGTTTAGATGAGTTTCACATTTGAAGTGTTCTCATGGTTAGCAGAGCATGCATTTATAGCACCCTTTGACTTTCCTGCAACACTGCTTCACTAGAGTCGAGAGCCACAGTCAATGTAAGCACTGAAGTCCAGCTGGGGAACCAGGGATACAGAGGCAAACAAGTACCTCTGACATCATGAAGACTCTCAACACTTGAAAATCAGTACTATTTTCATTTTAGTGCTCTATTTGGATATAATTTCTCCTTCCAAAAACCCTGATAACCGACTTGGGAGTTTTTCTTTCTAGAGAGACAACATTAGGTCAGTCCTCTCACTGTTTTAGGCTACAGCAACACCAAAAATAGTGTTGTATTCTGCTCTTTTCAGATGTGAGACAATCATCTCACTTAACCTGAGTTCCAGCACAGAGGTGAATGCACTACTTGTTGAATAGTTTTCAATAATTAATATGTTTTATCAACCTATTTAATAATTGAAGGTAACAGTGCACTTGATTTAAAACTCCTCTTCATTGTATGGAATGCAACTTATTGCCCTACCTCTCTTCTGTTTCACAGCATTTGCAGTTCAAGATATTTTATTCCTCTTCTGCTAACCTGTACACAACCCAGAAAAGCAGAGTTCCAGACTTTTAGGCACCAGCTAGGTACAGTTGGAATATTAATAACAGATTTGAAGAATGAAAAGCATCATCCTGGAAAAGAAACAGCACTGGAGATCAGAGTTATTACATACCTTGCAGCTGTGCTGCTTGAAAATTGCTACAATACTGTGGGCCAAGCTTATTAATCAACTCTACAGTTTCCACAGAGATGGCTTCTTCAAAGAGGTACGTAGGGCCAAGGCGCCAGGTCAAAGAGGACTTCTGTTTCCAGACTCGAGGAGTAGCAATGTATCCATAGACATCGATAAAGGAAGAGGGGTCCATGGAAATACAGCCACCTGGTAAGGGCTGCAGGTACTGCATCTGCAACAGAGCAAAATTCACTTAAGGAACTCACTGAAATAGGGGTGCCTTAAGGCCACATCCCTGGAAGTTAATGTCCATCTCCTGGACATTAACTGGACATTTGAATGTTGAATCTGTCAACATTCAAAAGCTTTTTAACCCATGCAATATTTTGACAAACACTAGTGGAACCTATTAAATTGTATTGCCTTGCACTCTGCTTCAATAAAAAGCCATGAAGTCAGATACTTTGCAGGCTCTAGACATTAGCTTCTTTATACTTAAGAAGATAATGAGATCTTAGAGATATCTGCTTGTTAGTTTATGTCTACACAGCCTCTAGCATAGCAGATTTGCCAGGTGATCAGTAAGTTAACAACATGCATAAATGCATTCCACAAGGTAGCTCAGAACTGCACAGTAAGATTTCTAGGCTGATTCCCACTTGGTCTCTACCATAATAAAAAGTAGTCTACCAAAAATAAAAAATAATAAAAATCAACTACTGTTTAGAAATTGGAGTTTCAAGAGTATCAGAATTGTTAAGTGTTCTCATAAGTTCACACATACTTTTTATTACAAGACAGTCAAAATTACCTGTTTTGGCACAGCAAAACCCTACCTTGGCCCCTAACTCTGCCTCTGCATCCCACATCCTCATCCTTAATATCATAACCTGTGCATTTCAGCACAGGAAGCCAAGTTACAGACCACATCTTGTACAGGCACTTAGACAAGACAAATTTTGAATGATATAATAGTTTGCTTAAGTAAAAGTCGAACAAATCATGGAACATGACCATTCATTTTTAGTATCAAAGTAAAGACTCAGCCTCCTGACTTGAGTCTACTATTATATTAAGTTTTAAGGGTTCTTATAGAGATCAGAAAGAATTTTCACAACCTATACTGTATTTCAGGGCTTAGAACAGGTTCTGACAATTTGTTGTCAGTATGTGAGAGATTCCCAGCATTTATCTATCTCTGACTGCTGAGATACACAATGTGGTCAGTACTAGCGTGGTAATCCTCCTTTCAGCCCCTCTCTACCCTGCCAACAGCAGCTTTTGATATCTATTAACAAGCTTTGTGCAATTCTGATTTGTTATACATCTTCCTTCACTGTCTACGTCAAGAGAAAGTCTTGTAGCATGTCAGAGGCCTTAGCAGTGGGACCATCTTTTGTTTAGTAAATACTTATTTTATTTATTATGAGTTGGTTTACTATGTGTTAAACACATTTGCTGTGAATTCTTTAATCAATTGCAATGCTTAAGACTAGGTTTATTGATGACTTACAGTCTCATTTGAAGAAAGGCAAATTAAATTAAATTTTCATTCTTGAAATGGATATAGGTCCCAAAAGGCATTTAGAAGAGAGATCATTTTTCTCAAGTATGAGAGAATATTTGGAATTAAACAGGTTGATTTTACTCAGGAAGTATAAAACACTTAAGTGAGCTTTGCATAAGTTGACATTGATTGTACAGGAGTAGGAAGAGACCTAAGTTGCAATTAATAATACCAACCTAGTAAAAAGCTGTATTTTCAACATTACAAAGCTAAAACATTTGAAGTCTATAAAACAATCTCAGAAATAACACATCAGCTTCAAAACCATGAGCATGATGATAGCACTACAAAGCGATGCCCTTCTCCTTTGCCTTCTCATGTATCTGAGCCTTTCACATGCCTTGCCACTGTGTTCTCATGGTTTCTCAAGCAGCCTGAGAAAGCTTTAAATCATGATTTTAACATGTGAGAGCTAAGACTCTTGTGCAAGGAGATTATTGCATTAAATGAAACGTGGAAGAAAAAAGGAGCTATTGCAATATTTGCAATGCACTGATAAGCTGGTACTGTTACCATTTATAAGGTTTTCTCTTATCTTAAACCTTTCTCTATTTCATATTCAAAAAATAATGAACAAGCTATCTACTTAATACTAATGGATCAACAGAAAATAAAATAAGAAGGAAGAAAGGAAGAAAAAAGTCTAAGTTCAAGGCATAAGTATAAACCAATATCACTGTTTTCAACAGTGACACAGATATACCCTGACATATATGGATTTCTGACTCCTCTAAAAGGCAAAGCAAGGTGATATATCATATGTAAGCAAATCACTACTCTGAGGTCACTCATGTTTACACAGAAAAGATATTGGAAGGTGAGGGGGGTGAAGAACAAGGGCAAATGTTCAGCTATGAGGCAAAGCCCTATGCAGAAGCCTTTACCTTAGCAGAGCCAAGGCTTTGACCATTCAAATAAGTGGACACCATGCAGTTCCTCTTTGCTTCCTTAGCAACTGTCACTGTGAGATGATGCCACTGGCCAGTGACCAGCATCTTGCCACAGCCAAACTGGACCTGCCCTGGAACTAAGGAGTGATTTTGGACCTCGCTCTCAGGTTCCATGATGTCTGTAAGGTGAAAAATAAGTGACAATTAGTGAAGTTCTGGGCTTCCGCTTAATCTGCCACTGCCTCTAGGATAAAACTATCAAGCATGACACACAGAAGGAACATGTAGATATAGTATTAGCTGATCCTGTTCCATTCCATGTCTTTAAAAGATTTCTTATAAGTTTACTATAATACTACTTGAATAATTCCCAGCATCTCTTCATATCAAATGAGTCATGCCAGCTACCACCTGCTAGCTGCATCTGCAGCTACAAAACTGGCCGAAGACAGGACAAAGCCAAGCTGATCTCTAGTTCTCTCCTCTCAGAAGAGAGGCCCTCCAGATATTTATCTGACACAAAGAAATTCCTTGTGAATTCAGGAAGATATAACTTCATATATTTATTTGTAATTATATGACAAGCAGAAAGCGGGGATTTTTAACTTCATTTAAGAGAATAAGAGCACACTGATCATGTCAACAGTGCATGAAAACTCCTAGCTACAATTCCCATTCCATTTGCAGCTCCTCTGCAAAGCTCAATCACAGCCACATTTAAAATACCTACTGTGCTTGATATGGGGAAAAGAATAAACATTAACAAGGAATAAAAAGTAATAGGCTGGCCTGAGATTAACAAGGAATAAAAAGTAATAGGCTGGCCTGAGAAAAAAAGATGTACAGGCATAGGAAAAAAATGTACAGGCATATAAATGACATGCAGGAGTGTTTCTAGAACACCTTCTATAAGTTTTATCACATATTGCAGTGCATAAAAGAATTCCTAATGCCTACAGCAAACAAACCTGAACTGTGACCAAGGATTACAACCATAACAGACTGCCAGAAGAAAACTGAAAAGACGCAAACTCTCATTCATGCTCTTGGTCCTTCATTGTTAATGAAGCTTTCCAGAGCATCACAGAACACAATCCTGAAGCTGGACTGAGAAAAGCCTTACCAAGGGGCTGGAATTCTGTTTCTTCCGTAGAAATGACAAAGGAATGCTCCTGGGGGGAAAAGCTTATTGAAAAGCAGACAAACTCTTGCTCTGTTCTTGACATGTGCCTCACAATAGTGAGAAAACGGAGTGGGTGACTGTTGTGCAACAAACCAAACTTATTAACCAGAAACCAGGAGGAGAAAGTCAGTCCATTTGAGGGAGGAAACATTCTGGTGCCTATAGGGGAAAAAAAAAAATAATAAAACAGCAATGAGAAAGCAGATTCCCTCATGCAAGATATTAGCACACTGCTTGCTGTTCCATTCGTAACCCAAATATATAAAAAACAACATTACATGTAGGTCTAAGTGATCTAGAATGGATTGGTGAGTACCAAGTACTAGATCTCCATGCCACAGAGCTCATCACTGTGTAGCGCTGAACCAGAAATGGAAACAAGTTACCTCCAAGCCCACAAAACTCTGGAAGCAACACATACAGCCTGAGTAGCCATTTGCCAGTTCATCTAAAGCTTCTCAAACTACATGAGAACTCCATCTCATGTTATGTAGTTTTCTTTGCTTCCCTGGGAAATGACCCAAAACTCTGGTGGCCTTCACCTGTTAGGACTGTTTTCCTCAGGGCCTGCTTGAAATTTATTTTGCTAATACATCATATGCCACATCTGATGTTGCATTTTGCTGAGCAGTCCAAGTTAAATAGCTCAGAGCAGGACCAGGACAACAAGATTAAACAATATTGAACACAATTAATTGCTGCCATTCCTTAAATATGTTGAATGCCTGCAACAGGGTTGAAGGATTAGTGCTTTCAGAAGTCTCTGCATGAGCCAGAGTGCTTACCCATGCCAATTCCTCCCGAGACAGACTGCTCGGCACTGGGGCCCATCACAGTGGCCAACGTAGGGAAGTACAAACACCTACAAAAACAAGCAAGCATCCATTCAGCACAAACACGAAACCATTCCTGAAGGCCACCACTGACCCAGTTCTGTGCTCTCCTTACAAGTCCACCCCTGAAGAATCAACATAGAAAAGCAAAGCCAGGGCCTCAGCAACAAGACAGCAACAAACTTTCCCTGGGCTAAACAGGTTGTCAACATGGTTGGAAGAAAGGCAAAAACAGGGCACAAGGATTAATCTGAGAGAGTAGCAACTAGTTTTGTGTCTACAGTAAGAGCTGGAAAACGCTGCAAACAACTCAGGAGAAAGGCAACAATAGTTGCAATACCCATATCCTTCCATGGACATGTCAAATTCCACAAATGATGGAGCCAAAGCAGCACTGTGGAGCTGGAAGTTTCGTGGTGATGTCATGGAGATGAGACTCATTGCAGTCTGGAGCACCAGTGCAGACCCTTTAGACATCCAAGGGGAGCTGCTCAGAGGCACAGCTGTCTGAGGAGCAGTTTTAGAGTCTACCATGACCACTTCTGAACCTACAAGATCAATATAGTCCATAGTAAAATCACTGTCACCTCATTTCACTGCAGACTTAACCCATATTCAGTTTATCACTGCTAAAAAACAGCATTGCATGAGGCATTGGCCCTTCAGCTACCTCAGCTTCAGCAACCCCAACTCCCAGCAGTCTGCAGAAATCCTCAATAATAAACCAATAATAAACCAAATAATAAACCAAACGTTGTCCTGAAGCAGCCTCGGGATGAGAGGCTGCTAGGAGACATGGAACTTAGAAAAGGAATGAGATATCTTTTTAGTTTTCAGGTAACGGCAATCACCACCTTTACTAAAGCAGTTTGTTTCTTCACTTATCTTATACACAAGCCACTCAATTGTGCCATAACCCAAGGGTTAAACTAATGCATTGGAATGGATCTAAAAAAAGACTGCAGAGACCATGTAAGGCCCCAAATCTCTATAATTCTGCATCAGGTTACTTATAGTCATGAGGAAAGTATACATGTGAAATGCTATGAATAGAGCTCTGCTCCTGCAAAATGTTACAACGGAGAACAGGCAGGGATGGCAAGAGGTCCATATGAGCCAAAGCAGACTTTTAGGACATCCAAGTACAATCAGTGGTGCTTTTAATGCATACATACCCTGTTTGCAGTTACAAACCAATGGGAATATGTAGTCCAAATGTTGCTCCAAACTCCCATCGGTTTGTGGAACACTATTAATGCTTTCACAGATCTTTTCCATGACTGATCCTGAGAAGTTTAAGGATTTTCAGCATCTGGCTCCAGCAAAATCTTATGATTTTGTTTCCGCTGGTCATCAGATCACCTCTCAGTTTTGATCAATATGCAACTCTACCCAGTACCTGGTCCAAAATATTTGGACATAACCCACTTGCACTGTGGCTGGCTTGGAACCACTCCCAACAGTAATTTCCTTTAATTACAGACTTTTATAGCCCAACCATGGTACCAGTACCAGGTTGTTCACTGCATACTTACCTTCATTGCAGGCTACTTCAGTTGAATGACTCCCTTGACATGAAAAGACCTTAGTCCTCACAGCTACTGGTAGAGAACTTCCCAGACGAAGAAACTGCCTAACAAAAAGCAAACAAGGAAATATCATTCACATACTCCAGACAAATAAGACCTGCCAGATACCTGGGAGCCCTAACAACTGCACAGATACAGCTCAGCCTCACAGGAGACCAACTTTCATATTGGAGACCTGTCTTTATTTCTTCTATTGAAAAAGCAAACAAACAAAAAACTAGGATTCAGTTTTTCAACAACACTAAAAAATGGGATTTTAGGAAATGAAATCCATTTTCATATGGCTTTCTGTTCCATTATTTTTAATAAAATAAACTTTCCATTTTTCCAGTGAATATCTAAATCTGAGTATCTGCGCTCTGATCTCAGCAGGTACTCTCATGCCTACCATTCATTATCATTAAGACAGAAAGCATATCCTAAAGATAGAACAGACTGAGAAACAAGATGATACTTTCTATTTTTGAGTCCGTCTCTGACATGGATTAGGACTAAGGTAAGTCAATTAAGTCTTCATGAATCTGCTTCTCTCTATGAAGGTCAGGGGAGAATAATGCTGAATTCTACTTGTTTTGCAGTTACTTAATTAGTTGCTCTTTGAGAATACCTTTGCAAACTTGCAGAGATGATGCAGAGAAGATCACAGACTTGTACTTGATTCAGTAATATAAGCATATACACCTTATTATCATTACATAAGAACAATTAACTAAAAAGAATGTCTAAAGGTCTTGCTAAATCAGGACATGAATCAGTGTCCACTTAAAACGCAGACTGTTGTCCTAGAGCAGTGAGACCTCGCTAAACCAAATCAGTTCCATTAAATGCACTTGGATACCTTAACACATCTGGCTCAATGGCCTGGGAGGCAAGTTTCTCAAAAACCCTGGTGAGGGGCAGCTGCAGTGGGTGGCTCTCATTGCGGAGGGCGCCGGGACAGGACGTTATGAGGGTGCTCAGCAAGCCAGAACTGCACATCACCTGGCGGCTCTTCTCCGACTTCACCAGGGACAGGATATGGTCAGCCACAGCACACTGGATTTCCTGAGAAAGCTGAAACAGATACAGCCAAGGTGAGGGGATTGGAACTACAACTGTACTTGGTGACTGGCTTCCATTTTTTCCATCCATTATTTATTGTTTGGTCTCTGGATGTAAAAATCAGTAGATGCACTGCATCTACTGACTATATTTTCAAGAACTTATCTCTTACTTTATTCTCTTACTTTGTTGGTACACACTGTTACTGCAGGCTACACTGTTAGGTTTGATAAAGGTCATCAAGAATCAGTAAATTTATGAGGAAATGGATATTATTTCTGCACACCAGAATCAAAGTACATAAATTTTATTGCATTCCATTAGTATTTCTGTAAAAGCAGCGCTTCCTCAGTGCCATTTCTGTGAAAGCAAAGGCTTTGCACATGACCTGGACTGACTCTGGCTGGGAGGACAGCATATCAATGGCATTACAAGGTAATAAAGCCTACACAGAAAAATCTAATCTGGAAAGTAGAGGATAGGATGTTTTATACAGTTCAGTCTTGTTAGCTTGGAGTGAGAATTTCAATTGCAGAGTTTTATTTTGTAGCTAACACACTTGTAGCTGTAGCTAGCAGTGGCTGGGAATTAGTTTGATACAGATTATATTCCTTTCTCCACTACTGATATTGCTTTACTCTAATGACTTGGCTTCCCTGGGCTATTATTCCTCTGCCCCTTCGTTTTGTAGCTCAGAACATGGGTTAACTCGCTTCGAGTCTGACCTGGGGCAGTGGTGCCATTTTACCTGGAGCACCTCCATTTACAAAAGCAATATTAAACTACCATCAGCAATAATTCTTTGTCAGCTAATAAAAAGGGAGAGAAAATAAGTACGGCCCATGGAATTTGTGCTCTAAGCCTTCATATTTTTAAGAACACTGCCATCTACTGAGAGTCTGAAATGCTTTTTCTTCTCATCTAGCTCAGCTCTAAAGCTAATACAGTCATTTTAGTGATGATTCCCTCTCTCACCCAACTAAAAATTCTACCTTTTTTTTCTTTTTCTTTTTCAAAAATGAATTACTGTAATTACCAATTTTAATAGCTGCTGGCTTCCCTCTGCTACACAGATTTGGGATATGCCAACAGGTAGTTCTACTCCTAACATCCATAGTTTTGGATTAATAAACTGATTTATTTCAATCCTTCTGATTTTACTTCAACCATAATCAGATTCTTTAGAGAAGGCAGCAGACAGAACATGGGCAATTTCCTTGTTCAGAGCAGATATGTCTAGGGAAGGAGTGACCCTGCAAGGCTGTTCTCCACAGGGGATAATAGTCCGCACACTACCATGATACAACTGAAGAAACCACTGTTAGGATTATTTCCTTTTTCTACCCAGTCATTCTGACAAAATAAAACTGTTCTACTTTAGAAAAAAAAAAAAAAGTATTTCCCCATGCTTGCATCTATTCCTTGTGTCCTATCTTGAAAATGAAAATGGAACCATAACATACCTGGTATTTCTTCTACTGCAACATGTGTCCTGGGACAATACCAGTGCACTGCATCAAACAAGCAAACACTTCATAAATGCTTACTAAATGCTTGGTAAGGTGATGCCTAGAGCTTTTTATTTTGTCTAGATACAATGCCATTTGCACTGTTCTTTCTGCCACTGCATGAATTTTAGTGTACACATGTGTAAAGAGTATGCAGTTCTCAACAGAGAAGCCACAGAAGAAGTAGCAGATGCTGTTTAGATGGTGCTGATAAATACAGAGAACTCACCTGAGAGTGCCCCTCTTGGTACAGCTTTGGCAGCAACCTCACTATAACACACACAGCACCTGGGTGCACAATGGCAGTGTCCCTCATTTCAGACCTGCAGGAAGAAGATCTGTAAGACTTGGATATTATCATTTAGAGCAGCAAGGAGTCTCAAAGCAGTGTTCTAGCAGGGTGTACTGCATTACATTTCCCTGGCAGTTACCAGGTTCAG
Organism: Nothura maculosa; assembly: GCA_032353885.1. Taxonomy (NCBI): domain Eukaryota; kingdom Metazoa; phylum Chordata; class Aves; order Tinamiformes; family Tinamidae; genus Nothura; species Nothura maculosa. Next base: position 409,002 of record JAUBOD010000059.1, on the reverse strand, counting down.
CATTAGAAGCTAAGCAAGCAATTTAAGTCACCTAGACCAGCTAGAAGCCTTCACGGAGTAGCAAAGGCAGGATGCAACCTGCCCATGAGCTCGTCTCAGGGTTGCACAGATTCAAGGATGGGCTGCAGGGTCTTGGCATAAACTTGTCCATATTTGTGCACAAAACAGCCACAGTCTCCAATGCATCTGCCCAGACCTAGTGCTATTTTCCATGCCCAAGCACTTGGTTACTTCTGGTCAGGCAAAGCCCTCAGTACTAGATGTCAGATACAACCCTAACAGAAAGCCTCTTCACAGCAGTAACTCTGGTCTGGGCCCTGCAGGCTCCTCAGCACATGCAGAGAAGCATCTGCATTTGTGGGTGCATCTCTGAAGTGGAGCTGGGACAACACATTTGGCCTGATTATATCCCAGGAGGGGAGCAAAGGCTACATCCAACAGCCCTAATTAGACAGAAAAAATAAAGCAGGGAGTACTTTATTCTCTTTGTTTTATACAGCCCTTAAGTAATAGAATGGGCATTAAAAAAAGCTTTTACAGGGAACCTAAAGGAGAGTAATGTCTGTAATTAACACCTGTTAGCCATTTCCAAGGAGGCCTGGCTGATCCATCACAGCAGCAAGTAGTGTGTAGCACACTGCCACACAGTGACTGGTAATTCCCCTGCAGCCCCAAGATATCAAGAAACTTTCCAAAAAGCTTTTCTGTAGTTTCTGTGTAATAAATCAACATTTGATCTGGTATAAATGCTTACTGTGACAGTGACTTTAGTGAGATCATATAAATCATGTAAATGTAAGTTTTACAAAGCTGAACAAGAGAAAAGGACACATCTCTCCAGACTTCTGAGAAAAATCTAGGCCCATAAAACAAATGGGACCAAAATTTCAGTCTGTTTTTCCAGCTATGTTTGGGGCTGTGCTCCCCTAAAGGAAATTCATTTTCAGCCTGGGGTGACTGTAATCAAGGAGCTGGCTATCAGCTCCCCAGAAATTTCAATGTCTCCATGTCCAACATTGTAAGAATACCAGACTAGGCAGGGTCCAGCTTTCCCAATACAGAGCGTTCTTTCTAAACACCTTGTCACTGAAGGGAGAAAAAAAAAAACAAAAAAAAAAAAAAAACAATGTAACACATACTTACTTTCTGAAGGCAAAATAGGTCCGCCGATCATTCGGGACAAACCAACAGCGTAGTCACAGACATCAACATACTCCTGTACTTCCCCAACACCCTCAACAAAAATCTTTCCCATTTCTAAGGAGACCTGAAAATATAAAGAGAAATATTAATATATATATATTTTTTGAAAATTCACATGCATTTCCAATAAATTCTGTCTGCTATTTGTCAGGTGTGTATATCTGCACGCCAAGTAAGATATAATACAATTTTGTTCATTAAGAGAGATGGATCTCAGAGTTAATCAGATTAAATAAATATAATAACAACAGTTAGATAAGAGTCTTATTCCCACAGAATAAGAGAGATTCAGCAGAGGAAATTAAAAATAAACTACTGAAGCTACATCCACAAGTAATGAAACTCATAGGCTCAGATAGATGTAATACCGCATTTCCTCGGGACATTTTCATTTACTTTAGATCAAGTACATGATATGCCAAAAGCGAGAAAGGTTGAGATGGGTTCTTTGAACAAGCTGACAAGTGAGGAATTAAGTTCAAGTCCTGCTGCAAAAATTTATTCTCCAAGCAAAAATTGGAATAGAGGTGACTAAATGTAGTTCTCACTATCTGCACAATGCCTGTGGTCCCAAAGTTCTGCCAGACTACATTGCTCACATACAATCTCTATATTGGACTTCTGCTCCCTTGTCAAGAATTGGAAACAATTTGAAAAGAGATTGGAAAGGATACAAGATTTCTTATAGGAATTGTTTTGGGGAAACAAGAAGTTGAAAACCTGAGTTCCAGACTCCAGATCACATGGACATTTCAGAGATAAGGGAGAGCCTCAAGGTCTGACCCGCAGCAGAGGCACACAGAACACATTTACCAAGAAACAAATCACCAGATCTGTAAGACTGCTAAAAATGCACCTGGATAAATACGAAGATCAACTGTTTTCACCAGTCTACAGTGGTACAGCTAACAGGGAAACTTTCAATGGCATATGAGAAGGCAAGTCACCATACACTTCCCTTTTACATCAGAAGGATTTTCACATCCAAAAGCCAGGAGAGATCATTACATTCACCCATTCCAAAAACATTAAAACACTATTACACAGAAGTTGAGTCTCCATCAGAGAAGATGGTCATTATCTGTTTGGGAGAACTGAACGTGTGCTTCAGCAAAACCACGTAGTGCAGTTTGACAGACGAGTGTAGAGCAAACTTGTTCGGCCTTACTCAACAGGGAACCCGGACAGTTTTCAAACACAAATGTACTTTCACATTCTAAATTCCCCCCTCAAAACTGAGCTAGGGATCTAACTTCAAGGGAAATACCAGAATAAAGTTTTGTAGCTTAGCAATACGGGCTTGACTACACAGGGAGTTATTCAATAACAGCTGTTTCTGATTAGCAGAACATACAGAGCAGCTCAGTTAAAGAAAATCAGCAAGTTCAGCACTTGTCTCCTTTACGCCTCTAGCACTTAATAACTGCTTTAAAAGAACAGTATTTCATCCTACCAAGCTCTGCAAGATTATCTCATTAAGACCATCACACCTTCTGCAGTCCTAGTCTCCACATCTAAGTTTTCAAAATCCCGAAGATCACCAGAAAGAGCTCAAGGTTAAAAGTTCTGTATTAGAGGATGGTTTCTCTTCAAGGACTTTTTTTTTTTTTTTTGTATCAAATAGTATCAGAGAAGTGGGAAAACAGCATGGCAATAGTTTCTTCCTAGCCAGAGTACAGGCTCAGAATTACATAATTCAGAATTACATAATTGTACAGAAATACAGGCTCTTTCTTCTCAGATTTCAAATAAGAATTTTAGTGCAGGAGGACAAATAGCACTCTTATATGTTTCCTTTTCTTTTTAAGTTCTTCAGGAGAGCTAACAAAATATAACATTTTAAGAAACATGGTATTAGTATTGCAGAGTATTCCATTAAAAACAGAGCACATTTTTTTCCCAAAAAGTCAAGCTGCTTCTGATAACAACTTACCAAACTTCCTAGAACTTTGATCTTTTGTCTCAAGGCATCACCAATCTGTCGCACTATTTCTCCACGTTTAGGTGCAGGAATCTAGGCAAAACACAAGAAAGCAGAAGAAACTATTTGACATTAAATATCACAAAGGCATAACTCCTCCTACATACATACTGCTAATTTTCTACCATTGAAGAGAAAGCTGCAGAGCTTGCTGTGCCTTTCCCTGTAATTTCCCCAGACATGGTTACTAACTCATTTTTATCATGTAAACTACTTGGGAGAGGCACTTTTGTGCCAAATCAAGAACAAAAGTACTGCACACACATTAATGCCAATTCAAAACCTCACTTACACTGAACGGATACTAGTTCTGCTACTTCTGTCCAGCTACATTACTCACTATGCCCAAAATAATGATCGTGGCCTTAAGAAAGATGTCTTCCTTTTTTAATCTTTTAAATCACATTTGTGGTTTCAGACTGTATCTCACTGCTGCAACTGTTGCATTCCATTTGTAGTAGATAATGAGAAATACAGCATTTTTTAAAATCTCGAAGTCCCAACCATTGAAAAACTAACTACATATACAATATCAATAGATTTTTTGATATCAGTATGCTAGATAACAATCAACAGATAATAATCAATAAGCCACATGTCTAAAACAGCTTTTGAGGAACACCAGTGATGAACAAGCTGCTGGATAAACAGGAATATGTAAATCAAGTAAGTGCATCTTTTCACGGAAAAAAAATGTTCGGATGAGCTTGTTAATAGCAACATAATGAATACATTAAAGCAAACAGCTTTGAGACGAGGTTTTAAAGCATTAGATACATTGGGGATTTTTATCTGTTAAAGTGCTTTCAGTTTATTTCCAAACCCAAGAGCCTGCGTGAATTCACCAACATTATATTCACATATTTTAACAAAAAGCATTTACATATTCTGAGGGAGCTGAGGAAACACTGAGGTTTGTGCTCTTTATTCTCTACAGACAAAGAAGAGTCCCCCAGTATAAGAGGGACGTGGAGCTTCTAGAGAGGGTCCAGTGGAGGGCAACAAAGATGATTAAGAGACTGGAGCATCTCTTGGTACAGGGTGAGACTGCGTGAGCTGGGCCTGTTCAGTTTGGAAAAGAGAAGGCTGAGAGGGGGTCTTATTAACATGTATAAATACATGAAGGGAGATTGTAAGGAAGAGGCGGCCAAACTGAAGCACAGGAGGTTCCACCTGCAGGTGAGGGGGAGCTTCTTTACTGTGAGGGTGACAGAGCAGTGGAACAGGCT
>JAUBOD010000059.1:392778-404489 GCA_032353885.1 Nothura maculosa | reverse complement strand
GGAGCAGTGACAGACTAGACTAGTCTCAGTCTACCACCACATAAAATGCAGAAATCAGTGTTACCATTTCTTTCTGTAACAAATACTTACTTCTGTTCAGGATTTCCCCATGGTGCATATGCAGAGGCAGGTAATTTGTTTCCTGGTCTTTTAAAAGCCACAGGTTGCTCCTCTTGAGCTTGAGGTTCCTGCTTGTCACTTCTTGATGTCTCTTCCACCTCTGTGTGTATCTCCTTGAAGAAGCACTCCAGGTGTAGAGTCCCTTTGACCATGTGATCAAGGAAATTCAGAATCCATATGCAGTTTTTCAGCCACCTCGGAAAAGGTTCTGAAGAGCAAAAAGCTGCATCCAAGAATTCTGCAAACGTCCTTGTCTTCTCAAGGCCAGGAAGCACTTGCTGTTCTCCTTGGTTCCAAAAACAGCCAAGTGTTCCAAGATCTTCTGCCATCTTTTCAAAGAGACCATTCTTCTGGAAAAAGTTGCTATTGACAGGGTCCAGGTGCAGGGCTGCTGTTATGCCCTGAAGTGCATAGAAAACAAGTTCCAAAACACAATTGTGTCCAACTGTTGCCCATAACCCAGATGGAGGGTCCTGCAAAGCACCTTCCATGTCCGAGATAAGGGAGAGCAGCCCATTGAATCCACTGCAAGCTCTGAAAGCTGAATGGCTCTGTGGACTATCCAGTATCCTCAGCAGTGACTAGAAACATTAGGAAGAAAGAAGGCAAAAGAAACACTTAAATCAATAGCACACAAACAACAAAAGCTTCAAAGTAATTCCTAGTTCCATGTTAGTAAAAAGGTGTAATCTATCAAAATTCTGCTTCTTGAGCCAAACTGTTTGTCAAAAAAAGGCTATCACTGCACACCTTTCCTCTTTTTGCCCTCACCACATTCCCAAAGGCAGTAGCAACTCCTGTCAGTAGGAATAATCTTCTAGTCTCCATAGGCTTTCAAAGGAAAAAATGCCAGTCATATCCCAAGCAGTTCAGTAAGGGTTAGTTTTCCTGAACTGTAATGGACTTGATGAAAGTTACAAGTGAATGCTATTGGATATTACAAGCAAAGGAAACACTGCCTATTCCACTTGCATTATTTTAAAGCTATGTGCCCGATTCTGTCCCCATTCTGAAACAGAACCACCAAAATTACTAGTTACAGTGGCATAAAGTCACTGAGAAAAAGACAGCTTTCAAGGAAATAAGTCCATCATATGTTTTGGGGATGCTGCACATTGATTTGAGGAAAATGGTCTTTACAGGTATATGGGAAGTTTCAAATTTGAGATTTTGGGGTTTTTTTACATTGGAAAGACATTATTTTACATATTACGCTTCCCAATGGAAACATCCAGTGAAAGGATGAGTTCTCCTTGCAGTCTGCTGTAGAGGAAGAGATCTACCATGAACATCTTGTAACAGGGTCCAGGACCATCAGAGAAACTGTTGCCAGCAGTGAAGGGGGAACTCTATTACTGTCATTCAATTTTGCGTGATAATATATCAAACCAGGCAGAGACTTCTGAACAGGGAGTAAATTTAATAACTCAGAGTTGAAGTTATCAGGATGGCTTTAACACGTTTCAGAGAAGGTCAGCTGTAACCACATTTCCTCCAGCTCTAACTCAGTTAGAATTTAATCACCTATGAGTTAGTCTTCCTCTGCCCTGAATCTATAAAACTGATGTCTGCTGGAAACCCCCTAACTTAGTTAATGCTAACAAAATCCATTTCACATTCCATTATTTGTTATTCCTTATAATTGTCCACGTGCCACACTAGAATACAGCAGGGCTAATTGCATTTGGGCTTGGGATTTAACAGCTAAATATATATTAACAAATCAATCTGAATTTGTGTGTAACACAATCATAGTCCCAAAGGATGTAGATAATAAATTCATTTGCTTACATTATGTTTTAATACAGTTATCATTTGTCAGAATTAGACACTGAAGCTGCATTTATTTTCATATGAGTTTGGATCCCATACTGAATTTTTCCACAGACACTGTTCAAGTTTGCTGTAGCTAATCAAAGCTAAACACTGCATTTTTTTTTCTTACTTTTTCAAGAAATATGGTTCTTTTATGACAGAAACAGTTGCCATATTGTGCTGGAAGGTGATTTCAAGCTGTTTATCAAGCCTACTCCAATCCTCAATTCAGCTGTCTCACAGCTTTACCTTTTCTCACCTTTCAAATCTCTGCTTTCACTTTAAGTGAGAAAAGGGAAAATAAACCATGTAACTGTACATACAACCGGGTCATAGGATTTGCAATCTTTCTTTCTCTGTTCTGCATTATCCTTTAGGTCTTCAAAATGCTGCACAGTCTCACTTCGAGCGAAAGTATTGCCCACATACACATCACTAAAAATGGAAGCACTTGATTTACTGGAATTAAAAGTTGGCCCAAAGCTTCCTTCTTCTGTACTTACCTTCTTGGAAAAGTTCAATGCTGCAGGGGAGGCTGAGTCAGTTGCCACAAATCGAGCAGTTTCCAAGAGAACAACAAGCTAAACAGGAAGCTACATTAATTACCTTCAGCAGATCTACTTTCAGTTGTAGTTCCCCTTGAGTAGATGAACAGAGGGCCCCAATAACAATACTCATATATTCCTCATAGTTGATGACTGACAGCTGCTCCAAGATGCTGAGAGTTGCACTCCTATAGCATTCATCATCCAAAAATATCTTGATGTAGGGCACCATCCCATAGTCCTTTAGAATAACTGAGACAAACAAGGTTTCATTTGTTACTTGAAATATCCTTGCTTGTAGTTTTCACAAGCAGATTTGCAGTGTCAGTGTGCAGTGCTGCATTCCCATGAAAACATGAGGGGAGGCAAGGAAAAGAGCTAGTCAAGCTATATGTCACAAACTGAAGGGCACAAGAACAACTGGAGATGCAATGACTCTCGATGATGACAGATAATATCAGAGATGACAGCTTCCCAGTATAATGGGTATAGCAAGGAAAAATACTCCTAATTAGTTTTAAACTTAAAAATTTCATCAGTTTTTGCAGGGAACTATATGATGAGGTAGTTTGCAATAATACATTTCTGCAGTTTGAGATGCTGCAAGCATGATGATTCTAGAATTTGAGATTCCAAGTTAACTGAGAGGATTACAGTATTCAAAAGATTTTTTTATTCCTGTGTTATGTTCCACAGGATTTCCCACACATACATGACAAGCACGCTAATACCAAACACATGAGTACAAATGAGTCTGCCTGAGTGTGTAAATATTTCTGATAATAGACACCACAGAAGAAAACCCAACTAACAGACAATCTCTAAATGCCACAGGCACCATTTTGTTTTCCATTCCTAACAAATTTGTTTTCTATGTGTTTAAATGCTTCAGGGCTATCCCCATAGATGTGGTCAAGGTGATTACTAGGGTAAGGCTAATTATGAACACATGAGAGTACTATTTCTTCTGGAATAGTCATCCCTGTGCTTGTAGGTCTTCACTTCTGAATGAAGCACTAAATCAGAAAATTTGCTAGTGCTTCTTAGGGTGCACCTAGACCATTTATCCTCAAGTATCACAGAGATAAGAGTCATGTCTCATTTCTTACCAGCGTTCCTCACAGACCCAACAGTAAGGGCAGCCACCATCTTCAGCATCGCTGCATTTAATTCCTTCTCAGTGCCTTCTTCCAGGCCAGTCACCTGGGTTCCAGCTATTTGTGTATTTAAGACAACACAATTTATACAAGGCATGTGGTTACTTGTAGCTAGAATATTGCAAAATTAATAATAAAAGCAACTCTCCAGCATACTCATTTCTCCTAAATTCAGGCTACTTCAAACCCTCAGTAATCAGCAAAATACATACAGGCAACGTTCTTGTGATGAGGATGTACACTGAGATTGAGAAACATGGATCAGATGCTATGCTCTGCAACACAGATTTTTTTCCATAACTCTAGGCAGGATTCGTTCATTTCCTATCCATAAAATTGATATGGAATTATCAATCTATTAATATCTAGTAGTAGTATATACAAAACAATATTGAACACTAAGGTGTAAACTATTTTATCAGAGAGTATATAAATGCCTCAACTAAAAGTGCAGAGCAGAAACCTCCGATATATTCGCATCTAAACATTTCTAGGATCAAACACTAAGGCAGTTTAGCATATCTAAAGATCTCAACATTTGCAGAATAAACTCCTGGAAACCAAGAGACAAGAAGAGTGGTCACTTTAAGTGATACATTCCCACCAACTCCTCCCCAGCTTTGTGTATGAAGTTGTAAATCAACCAGTCATTCAATCACTCTGTGCAATTCAGGTCATGAAAGGATCTAATGCAGTGAAATTTACACTAACATAGAAGGCTGGTGCGCTCTCAGCACCAGCCAGCTGATAACCATAAGCTAAAGCGTAAACAAGCATATTTACCTTGACCTTTAAGTCAAAAAATAAGTACTCTGAAATTAAAAAGGCAAATATATATAAAAGTATAAAGCCAATAACTATATTACATCAAAAGTATTTAGTACTTTGAGAATGCATTTGGGTTTCTCTGCCCTTACTAATTGATCATTAGTCTGAAATTCTTCTGAAATTCTTTAGTTTTATTTAAAATAGCAGTTAAAAAAAAACAAAAGAACAAACTCAAGGATGTGAGTCTGTACCACAATTCAGCTGCATCCCACAGTTACCACATCTATTACCTTCCTGTTTTCAGAACTACTATCTTCCTGGTTTGATAATAGGAAATAACTACATCAGATAACAAGGGGCAGTGGTAATTGTGGGTAGCAGTTGGCCAAAATTCCAGAAATTGCCTTCCATTGTCAGTCTTTAGGAATAAGTGTTGTGAGAGAGAGTAAGTTCTGTGGAGGAGAGACCACAGAGTGCATTGAAGTCAGAGTTCTGTCTCTTTCTTCCTCTACTTTGAGGTCAGGGACTCAGAGAACCACAAATGGAGGCCAGTTTACAGGACTGAGGTGAACAGCACCCGCCAGAGTAATTTGTAGTATATTGGTAATGAATCACTCATGACTGTTCAAGAATGTTAGCAGAATGATAAAGAGCTAAGACTGCAGAGAAGACATAGCATAAACAGCCTCGCATAATGAAAACGTTCTATGAATTTAAACCTAGGCCAGGTTGTTTCCAAATTAGTTCTACTGACTCAGTGTATCCAAGTTGAAACTGATTGTACAGGAGGTTCATGCCTTCCTACTGATCTGCCTGCCTTTCCAGTCCCTCCGACTGCCATAGGCTGTACCTGACTTCCTCAGGATTTTGGCTTGTTTTCGCAGAAGCGCCAGCAAGAGGCCTAGGAAGCCGGAGTCCCGGAATATGTCAGTGAACAGCAGGTCCTTCTTGGTCATGTTGAGAAGGCACCGGAGAGCTGTTAAGGTGCAGAATGGCACTATGTTTTCTTTCACCAGATACTGAATTTTCTTCAAAATTTCATGGGGAATGTAGGACATGTCGATCACCACTGACTCTACCAGCTTGAAGAACTGAACCTGGACTGTGTGTGGTTTCAAGTGGATGATGTCAGTAAACTGGTTGATAGGTTGTAGTGTCCATTCCAAGAGAAAGAAGTTCACTGCATTCCAGGCCCATATGGTACCAATTGCTCCTAAGATTCTCCTACAGAGGTACACATCATTACTTCTCTGGAAAACAGACTGCAGGACCTGGAAAGCTTGGAGATTCTTCACTGTCATTCCTGTGAATGAAATACAAGCATGTGAGATTTTTTTACAGCAAAACTATTTAAGGCTCACTATAAGCACCATAACTATAAGATTAAATTGCATTTAAGACCATAAATATGGGTCACATCCCAAGGGATGTGGCTGGCATGTCCGCAATCTGGGATCAGTCCCTACAGCTGGTATGGGCAGTTCTCTGATACAGACAATGTTTAGGCTACTGCAATGTTAAGCACATAAAGCAAAAGATGCTGTCTCAGACTTCTTCCTCTTAGGTAAATAATGCATAGAGATACATTCTTCTGTGACTTGCCTACACAGCCATATGTATATACTGTACCAGAAGACTCTTTTGGTTCAAAATCAAAGTGGGGTAATTGCGGGTGTGCAATATTGCCAGAGACTTTCAGTTCAGTTTTTCCACAGGTTGTTAGGCAAGTCAGCATGTCCAGAATCTCTTCCAGATAGGGATCTCCTTCATTTTCCTGCAGGTCCTCACATCTAGAAACAAAAGTTGAGACTGTCGTGGGATCATCCTTCAGTAACACAAGCACTTTCAAAATACTACTACATACTGGGTAGCACACAAGGGCTACCCACTCCCCCATGTCCCACCTTGCCATTTTTTTTGTTTTATTTCTACTAACTTGTTTAGTATTTAATAATTGTTTAGTTTAGTAATTGTTCTACAAACAGTAGGATGATCCACACTGTGGTGTTGCATTGCAAATCAGAAAGTCAACAAGAAAATCACAAAACTAAAAATTCTAGTGACAATGTCCAAGTCTTCTGAAGAAAAAAGGAATATGGTTTGGAATTCAGCTCAAATAAATGTACTTTAAAAAACTCCCTAAAAATTTTAGTGGGCCAAAATGTTAATTTTGATCAGAGATCAGAAAATAAAAAAAACTTATTTCATGTTTTTTTCTGATGCAAACCAAGATTAGAGTTGAATCTTAGCCTTAAACTTGAATTAAACTTGAATAAAAAGGTAAATATAAGTTTGTTAAAATAAGGGATCTACCAGATGAGGTAACTAATAGAAAAGTCTTAGCCTGAGCTTTGTGAATCAGATATGATGATGGTGTGTCAACACCTCCATGCAATGAAATCATTTGGGCTGTAATCTGGATTTCTTATAGTTTAGAATGAGTTTCTGACAAATGTCAGATAGCTACTTTCTGATTTTGCCCCAAATCCTTCTAATACTAGTAACAGAGACATTGTATTGTGATTGGTAAGTCCCTAGCCCACCTCCAGACCAACTTCTGCTAAAGTTAATCTTCCTTACAGTTTCAGGAGAATAACTTATGCACTGTTCCCTCTCCTGAAATTGCAAGACTGTTTGTAATATCAGTTATTACTGGCTTCACATTTGCACACAATTACCTTAAGAGTCTGATTTTTAAAATGGATCATCCTACCTTCTGAAAATGAAGTTTTACCATCCTCTAGAAAGACAACTGCAAATCCCCAACTTGCCTGAGCAAAACTTTTAGCAGGAGTTGGTAGCCATCGTTATTCTCAAACTCTGTTAACAAAGCTGACGATACAGGATAGGAGTCTTTCACAAAACACAAGATGATACTAACAGCTTCACATATGTCATGAGCAGGTAGGGTATCTGCCAGTCTAAACAGATTCTGAATTGCAATTTTAATGCAGTCCACAGCTGTGAAAAAAATTATAGTGGTATTTAGGAACAGAAAATCAAACAAGTGCAAAGTTACTATGAAAATGAAATAATGTATTTGAGAAGTTATCTCCCAATAAAATATAATTAGTTCATATTGTCTAAAACCATACTCAGACTAGATGAAGAACATGTATTTCTTTTTAAAGCAGATGTTCTTTGCTGATTTAGCCTCAGTACAGGGCCTGCACACCCAAAGTGATACACAGGGATTCCATCTGCCTTAGTACAAAACAAGTGGAGGTAGAAACAATCTCACTGTCTTGGATGAAGTCACTCACACATTCTGTGCAGCATTCACAGATTAATTCCTTTCTCAGTAGGGCAGATGTAAAGCCATAGATATATCTTGCTCTGAACTACAAAATCTAGTCTCCATCTTACGTGATGGCCAATCCTCCCAGCAGAGCTTCTAAATTCCTAAACAGTTCTCGGCAGCCAGGAATAACTATTAGGCCTCAGTCTTTCAATCTCACCCGAGAAATCAAGTTAAAACAAAACAGACACCAGCAATGTTTGTCCTCATAAAACACTCAGATCAGTGGCCTACATACTTTTTTTAGTAAAAAGAAAATTGTTTACTCTAATGAACCCTAGGAAAAATTGAGGATATCACTTGGAACCAGTCATGATCTCAAAAGACATAAAATGAAAATATTGCCAAAACATTATTCAGCATTGACAAGTCTTACATTCACATGTCGAGTCATATAATTAAGAAAAAAATACATCTTGTGTTTTCCTACATCAGTGGGACTGGGTGAGACAGGCTCCTACTTGCACTTTACTTTTTCCTTTATTAAGGTTTCCAGTTTTCTATCAGCACTAAATGTTCCTATCTAGAAAGACAAAAGCCCATACTTTGCAGATGATTGATTACAAGATGAGCTATGAGCCTCTATTCAGGGAGATTCTTCTTGTAAACTAATTCCGAGGACAAGTATGAAGAAATGAAAAGTCAAAACACTAAATCAAACCTTGTAGGTACACAATGCTGTTCTTGGTCTGAGCCTTTGAAATTGTCCGCAGCACACGGCCTGTGGGTACTTTCCATGAAGGGCTGCACTGGTCCCAGAGGGAAGCTGTTGCTATAAGCAATGACTGAAGTTTATCAGCTGCCAGAAGTTCCTCCACACCTTGTTCTTCTTTGTATATATTATGCATTATCTGAAAAACAGACAAGCATCAGCTGCAATAGGCACACCTGGAGAAGTGTAAAAATCTATGGCTAGCAGGTGCCCAACCTGGCCATAGCTGTGTACAACCACTGGAAGCCAAAGGGGCACAAACTGTGCAAGGTCACAATACAGCTGTGGCTTATACAGGGGGCTGTAACACCACACTATCAATGACCTCCAAAAAGGCTACAGACAAATGAATAAACACTAGATGATGTAAAGTAGGTCTAACTGAAGAACAAAAAAGTTGACATCAAATCATGTGTTTTTCCATCCATCAGCAGTTTTAACTAAGTTTGAGTAGGTGGGGGGAAAAGTAAACCTGAAGTTGATACTGATGCCTGGGGAAGCATGAAGTAAGAAGAGTTAAGTGAAACTACCATTAGGATATTCTAAATAGATCTTTTTTTCCAATTTAAAGTCACAAAGTTGTTCAATAACAAAAGGATATAGCAGTATCATCTCAGATTGGTTTCAAATGTCACCAAAGAAAGAATTTAAGGGCTGAAAAGTATCTAACAAATTTCAGGAGGATGGCAAAATAAAGCAGTCACTATCTCCAATCCAAAGTCTGTGTGAATATCTGAACACTCAAAGCAAAGAAACACCCAGGAGCCACTCACCTGAACAAGCATCTCCCGAGTTTGAGGGTCACCCTCACTTATCTCTCCACCCTCGCTGCTTTTCTTCAGAGGAAAGGTAAAGAAAAGGTACAGGCATTGCATCAGAGCAGCTGGAAGACCAGATCCAATGATGTTCCACAGAGTCCTCTAGGTAATGAAAACCAAAATCAATCCCTCTAGAAACCAGCAGCACTTTCCCTGCGTTTCTACATGTTGTTTGCTGTCATGCCACATCAACCAGCTACTTAAGCCTTTTATTCTTACATCTATTGTACAGCACACAAACATGGCAAGCACCCTTCATACCATCACCATGTGAACTCTCAGCAGGAAGCCAGCAGACTGACGGGCTGTTGTCAGCTCTTCCCAGATGTACTTCAAACCTAGAGGCTATCAGGATGAAGAATCTAACCACCATGTTATCAGAGACCCTCCTTAATCATCTCCTTGACACATAAGCTGAAGTAATAATGAACAACTGAAGAGCAGGATATACTCTGGAGAAAATCAGGGTATTAGAAAAACAGCTGCCTACAATCAAAACATAAGTACATCCAACAGAGCAGTACCACTCTCTTTTTAAAAGTCTGGACTACAAACCCAGCAGAACGTCCTCCATTTGGCCGCATACCCCAAGCATACTGATGTTCAAAGCACTCAGGATGGCACATGCATTATAAGACATAAATGTTCTATCGCTGAGGTGGCTACTCAGAACTAAAAAGGAGAAAATAAAACCAACCCCCAAAGCCTTCGTAGTGACTTCTCTTGCCAAGCCAGACTGTGAGAGCAGATACACCGTTTTCAGGAGCATGTGGCCATCTTGCACTTCCCTTTTCTGTTGTAGCAACTGCTCCAGGGCTAACCGAGCTTCCTCTGTTATAACAAAAATATTAAATTTTAATTCCTTAACGAAAGATGAAAATAATTCATTGATCCTTTAAGAGATCTGACAAACTGAACAAAAATAAAGTAAAAAATGTACTGAAATAGAAGAAATTAAAAGGATCTTGACCTAGAACTAGAGTCAGGCCACTTAGTGTAAAGTAGATGTTTCACAAACTTGAAAGTTCCACCAGCAATGCCAGCCAGTCTGCCAGCTAACCAATGCCAGAAGCACATGACAGCCAGCAGGAAAGCCACATGTGTCTAGTAGTACTTTTCCCATTAGCAAAGTTCATCAGAAGAGTAATTGTAACATGCTATTTTGCTTCATTTCTCCCTCATTTTACATTTCCATCTGCAAAGACTCCAACATCATGGTCTACATGTCATGTACACAAGGCTAGATTTGCAGGGCAATATCTATGCTAGTTCACACTAAAAGATCCAAGTTCCTACATTTAGGATTTTCTGTTCCCCCTTCACTTCCTTCACACCAAGTGTATAACAACACGCACGACAGCTGATTGACAGCACAAGCAATAAATAAGTACACAGTGGATGTGGCACATAAGGCATTACCTGCAGGTTTGCCATTAAGATGCTTCTTAATCTCTTTGGTCAGAAGCTTGGAAACTTCACTGGCTAACAGCTGAATGTTGGGAAATACAATCATTCCAGCAGACTGTTCCCAGGCCTGAAATGCAAGCAAGAGCAACTTGTTTAAATTTGTTTGATACAGTATGTCTTTGATGTATTGAGAAGTACTAATACATGTTAATAAATGAATAGAAAGTTAAAATATCCCTTCAAAATTTCCTCTTTAACCAATATCATCAAGCAGTGCTTGTCAGACTAACACTACAGAGCAGTCAACTTGGAACTACCTTTTGCAAAAACATGCTAAGCCTTTTCCAAATAAGACATGCACATTTTGTACCCAGAAGACATTACAAATGCACTTGTCTAAGTTTTCCAATAAAGCCTTTTACTTCTTCAAAAATAGTCTCCCAAAACTGAAGGTCATCATCAGCAAAAACAGAATCCTCAATTAAGTGAAAACAAAATTTAAAAATATCTTCTCCATGTTCAGCAAGTCATTGCACAGTCTGGTTACTTAGACTGCAACAGGACTTGAACTGCAGTGCTCCTGCAATGGGTCTGTCAAAGAAGCCACAAAAACACAGGACTGCCTCGAACTTCTACCCTTACTTGGGATCAAACTAAGGACCAGAAGAAAAACAAATTCTTGCAGGACACAAATAACATTTGTGATAACTAAGGAAGTGAAACAAAGCCTGGAAGAGGAGCTGAATAACAGCAGCACCTCAGCCCTGAAGGCACTGGAAGTCTTTGCAGCAGTAATATGAGTTGATCAACCCATCTGCCTATTAGGTTAAGTAGTATGTACACCACAAGGCCCGCATAAATCACTTGGCTAACAACATAGAAAACCAGCTGAAATCCTGAGTATAGTTCAGTTCCATTGCAGAACAAGAACTTTAAGTGCTGAACTTATGACAAACTTTGTAAGCCCAGGATTACTAAACATTTTCCACACTATAATAAGCCTCCCCTAAACAGGAAGATATTGGCTGAAATAAATAGCTAGCAGAGGAAACCGTTTTGTGTTTATAAATT